>JACGWL010000008.1:600000-827500 GCA_034509725.1 Sesamum angolense | reverse complement strand
CATTTTGGGTAATAGTTAACCCTCATGCATGCCCCGAACTCCTCTCCTCCAAATGCTTCTTGAAGATACTCCTCTCCTAGCCCAAGATTGCTTGACAGAATCTTCATCAATCTTCCACCAAGTTCAACTACTTCTCTACAGTACTCTCCCACCAATTCCCTGTAACAATTCCAATTATTATATTACTTTACTACATAAATGTGTTTGATTGTTCAGATTGCATTTTCTACATTGAGTTCGGTTGTATTTTTCACTTTACGTAGAAAATTCTTGTCATAATTTGATTTAATCGAACTAATCCAATCACAGAACAAGTGTATCACATTTGCTCTCTTTTCCTAAATTATACACCACGCACATACACTTACCATGCAATTCGTTTAGATTTGTCCAAGTTTGGTCCGGACAAAATTTTTTCCTTAATATACATACAACATGTGTGTATAGATTATGTTATTTATTTTATTTAGGAAAAAATTTTATATACACATTGTGTATATACTAAAGGAAAATTATGAAATTATTATAGAATATGTCCATGTTTCCACCAAAGTAAAGATAATTGAATCGATTCTTTCTAGATAATTAGATATATATGATGAAGCCTCATTTTTTATACTCTCAGAATCTTTGGATAACACATATTTTCTTAATGAATTTTAATATTTTCTTGAAATAGAAAAAAAGTTGAATAATTTATTGAACACGTGCGAGAAATATAAAGGGAGGTCAAAAAGGGAAGAAAGGATATACCTGCATGAAAGAGGTAGTGCAGGCCACTTATTCTGGTCTCTAAGTGCGAGAGGAAGGTAATTCAGGAAAAAGTAGTCACTCCAATCCAGCGATATTCCCTTCTCCACACCCAGGCGGCTGCCGTACCCCTCATACGTGCTCGGCGCATTCGCGTACTTCTGCTTCTCCTCCAGCGGCAGCTTAAAGAACTCGCGCCACGCCTCTCTGGCCCGCCCCATCACCTCCTGCCTCACCCCGTGGTTCACCACCTGGAAGAACCCCCACTCGCGGCATGCCCCGCTGATCATCCCGGCCGTCTTCTGCCGGACTGAGGCGTCGTCCGAGTACAACCCCTTCATGTCGATGACTGGAATGTTCGCTTCGCCCGAGAGGGAGTCGCAAAAGCTGGGCCTGTCTGAGGGTTTCTTCACGTAGCGTTCGGGGATTACCCGAATCCCGCTGTCGGAGAGATGTTGGACCCTCACAACGGGTTCGGGCCAGCTCTGCAAGCAGCTCATCATGATCTTAATTTGTGAATAAACACACACTTCACAGCAGCTCTATATATCTATAGGAAGATCGCGATGGAGAGAGAGGTATATATAGGTGGAGAAAATGAAATAAAAAGCGGGGTTTTTAGGGTTCTTTAGCAATAAAGAGTGTAGGTTTAGCTTGAGGGGAAATGTGAAAAAGAAAGCAAAGTGGAGAACGTGAATTTCATGGGATGAGTTTTGGTAGTACGTAGGAGATTTGTGTGTAAGAGATTGAGGAAAAGGAGCAGTAATTTATAAGGCTTATGTGACTATAAACGTGATCAATGGAGATGGATCGATCAATCATGTGTTCTTTCTTGCTGCCTTGGCGATGACGAAGAAGAAGAGGCAGTGTGTGTGTGTGTGGTGTGTGAAAAACGCAGGAGTAGTGGTGATCAGTAAAGGGTGAGAAGAGACATATATATATAGGTAGATGGGTGAAAATTTTAATTCGAATTATAATACTTGGAGTAATCGTACGAGAAATTCGATTCGAGTTGGAATAGAGGGAGAGATAGTAAGGGGAATTGGAGCTAATTTCCGGCGCCGTGAACAACTTGAATTTGTATTTTATCTTGTTGTCTGGGCCACACTCACACTGCATGTGAAATTGGAATATATATAAATAAATAAATAATTACTTATAAGTTTAGCTATAGTCTTTGATTAATAATTAATTTTATCAACAAATAATATGCATTGACAAATCATAAGTGGTTTTGGCGGAATAAGCAAAGAGTAGTAGTCATCAATTACATGCACTAATTTAGCATAATTATTGTAATTGGTTTGTTTCAAGTAGGTGGCATGAAATTCTTGGCCAAAAGTGGTTTCCCATTCATTATATTTATATATAAAGAGGATTATCATGATAATGAAGGTATTTATATATATATACTCTAATCACAATTTATTTATCTGATTCTATGCATATATATATATATATATATATATATATATATGACAAGACTTATGAATTTTTTGTAAATATAGTATTGTGATATATAGTAATTATTTAATCAAACCACTATTAAAGCATATTCTTATCATATCAATACATCACTTATAAATTATTTTAAGGGATAATTATAGTTTCTTCCATCGAGATTGATGAAATTACACGTAAACCTCATGTGGTTTGAGAAATTACATCTAGCATTCTTAAAGTTTGCTTCCGTCTAACGAATAAATTCATCCATTAGTCAAAATTAACTGAATTTGTTGATATTAATAAAAAAAATGAATAAAAAATTGATATTTATTATTGATTGGTTTATTATTGGCTTATTGCAGACAAAATAATTTTTTTCCAACTAAACTACCCTTAAAACGGTGAATATACCTCCTCACATGCATTAACGCGTGAAGACTTATAAGGGTAATTTTGATCATAAAAACTAAAAAAGTTTATTTGACCTGCAATAAATCAATAATAAGTGAATCATGGTTAAATATAGATTTTTTTTTGACATATTTGACATATTTTGATTAACAGATGGATTATTTATTAGACAGGAAGAAAATTTTAGAAGTGCTAGATGTAATTTATCAAATTATAAGGGGTTTATGCATAATCATACAAAATTTTAGGGAAGAAGAGTGTAATTATCACTTACTTTAAATCTTACACTTGTGAAATTATAAACATAATTATGGATTAATAGAGATGGTAAGTACGTGAATCTTGAGTTTCTACAGTAATTTAAATTCTGTTGGTAAAAGAAAATGTATTTATTTAGAGATTGTTTGGGTGAGCTTATAATTTTATTAAATAATTTATAGAAATAATTACATTCTCTTTTCTTAAAATTTGATTTAATTAAACGTAAATTTCCTATAATTTAAAAATTATATCTAGTACCTATAAAATTTACTATAATTATATAAAAAAAATGCAAGATATATATATAATACCATACTCCTATGCGTGGTCACAAGCACTTATTATTATCAATTAACAATCACTTATACTGCAGACTAAGTTAATTAATTAGGAATTAGTCTACCATTTTTAGGCATATAATTAATTATACCCACATTGAGTTGTCTATTAATTAATTAAGAGTGATGGGAAGCTGATGTTTATTTATGGAGTTTTGGCAAAATACTTTTCAGTTTTTAATTTTAAAAAATATATTTTAAGGTGTTTCAAATGTTAATTTTTTTTCTGAAAGATGACGTTTAAGCCTAAGCTGGAAACAGTACTTAATTTTAAGGGTGCTTCTAATGGCTTTCAATTTTTTTTCCTAAATAACTTCAACTTTCTTTTAAATTATTTTACCCTTATTATAATAATTTTAATCCACACTTACCCTTGTTAATTTATTTTTAATTGAATGTCTAAATTGATATAATTAGAATTTTTAAATAATTTAATACTAATAATTAGATTTATATAGTTACACTTTCACATATTTAATATTTGAAAATCTTTGTACTTTTATTGTTATGTAGTCTGATATTATTCTTATATATCATAGAAAGATATAAATTATATTATAATTATAATTAATTAATTAAAAAAATATCTTTTTTGGCAGTTATTCAAGTTTATTTATTTATTTTAATGAATGAACAATTACATTTGTAAGTGGTATCATTATTTCATTAAACATTCAATATTTCTATTAATATTTCAAAATTATAAAAAAAAAAAAAAAACCCTCCCTAATTAATTCTTGTTTTTTAATTGAGTTGCAACTGATCAATTAGTACTAAAGTAGAATAATTTGGTGATGCATTATTTTTATTAAAGTGATATATAATTAAACTTTAGGCTAAATTATAGCCACTCCTGAGATTTAATATAATTATAAATACTTTTTTATTGTTTCAAAAAAATTACAAATAGCGTTCTAATTTTATGTCCTTCTAACAATAAATTCACTCCATTAGGTACTTTTCATCTAAATTTTGTAGTAAAATGTCCAAAATGTCATCATTTTGAATTGTGAATTATAACTCCATATACTTTTATAAAATATTTTTATGAACTAATATTCTCAATGGCTTATTTTCTTTACCTACCCTCAAATATTTTTATATATTTTTTACGTATATTTTTTTGTTAAAAAAAATAAAAGGGTAAAGTAGTACTTTTTTACCTTAAAATTTACAAAATTATTTTTTATTTAAAAAAATATTTATAATTATATCAAATTTTAAGTATGAAGGTAGCTGTAATTTAGTCTAAAACTTTATTATAATTTAGGTAAGTAAAAATTAATGTTTGGCCGACATAAAAGTTATGTCACATGCGAGACCCAAACAAGCACGTGCGATACTAATTACCTCAGCAGATTTGGTCATTTGGACTACTTTCAGAAGATAGATATGTAGACTAGTAGTCACTACATTCAGTCTCCGTACCCAAAAGCTAATATGGTGTGATATATTAAAGGATGTACAAAATATGTGTAATTTTATATATTTTTTAAGAAAAAAATATAATTTGATATTTTAAAGAGAATAAAAAATATAATTAATTTTAAATAATATATTTATTATCTGAACTAAATAGAGTAGTTTGGACACAGACATAATTGATGATGAAATTGTCAAACTACGTGACAAGTGGGAGCAAGATCAGATGATGTGTTCAAATTGTTGGACCACGAGCTTAGGTCAAGCAGGTATTTTATATGCATACATGCAATAATTGATAACTCACGAGGAATTCGAGTAAAATATCTCTTCAATTTTCCGTGAGGTGTACCTAACTATTAATTGGAGTATTAATGAGAAACCCTTTTTTCTTATATATATATGTATATATATGGTCCCAAGAAAACGTGAAGTCTATATGATCAATTCATCATATGAATGAGCATGAAAATCAGATGTTCGTATTTCATATTCCGTATTGATTCTCTCTACCAAACGTACACCATCCAACACAAATCACATGCAATTCCACTTCCTGCCTACCTACCTATACATACCATCATGTGATGTTGCATAATGCATACATCCCGTAAATATTTGATACCTAAAACCATCTACAATTAAATAATTACTATCCATATAGTAATTAATGATACACATTTTTATTATTTTTGAAATTTCAACCATCGTAATTTATTAAGTTTCAGAGAGTTTTAGCTTTTCTTGATTAAGCACGAAGAGCAATCGTACATCGTGAATGTGTAAATATCAAAGAGAAATAAGTAGAAACAACACGTTGGGAACGTTAGCACGGTGGAGTAGCGCCTATATAGTCGTCCCGTCAAGATGAAACTGTCTGTGCTAGTTTTGGCGAGACGGGCAATTTCAAGTTAGCTTTCCCACTCCCACACCACCCCGCTAATGTCTACTGCAGCAACGTGCTCTCAACAATCGCATCTCGGACAAGGCAGACGAGATTAATTTTTTCACGTGGTGGGTACCGGACAATAGTTTTTCCGATATTTACAGACCCCACGTCTCAAACATCCATCACGAGAGCATAGAAATGGTATGGCCGAGATGAATAATAGAATAGTTTAAGATGTCTAAATACTAACAAGGGCCAATATTGTCCAATGTCTAGGGAAAAAACAATAAAAGTTGATCCACAAAATGCTTTAGGACATCATCTTATAATAGGTGTATATGCTGGTAATGGAAATTTGTGTGATAATTGAAGGGAAATGGCGAGGCATATCCATCCATCCTGCAAAAGGACTATCATCAAGTAGCCATATATGCGGGTGTCGGGGGGCCGGCCGCGCATGTGCACAATTCAATTCATGTTCCACAAACAACAACTCCAGCAATTCTTGATTGCAGCTTTCGGCCTCATCTTCAGCTTTTACCCATTTTTTTTCCTCTCAATTTCACTTGCTACTTTTTGCCCGTTTCGGCTCCGGAGAAACATGCTTTTGGGCTTACATGTACAACATATCCAAATATTATGGTTTTTTTTTTTTTTCAATTAATTAGTCTCGTCTATTACGATTTTTCACATTTTATTTCATAAATAGGAAATTTGTTTTTTAATCTTAGTCTTTACATACATATTTCATTCAATGATGAATGACAAAATGCACCTGCGACCATTGACGCTCTGTTTATTATTGAACACAAAATGCATTTAACAACTAAAATTAATAAAATTTTCCATTTATAAAATACAATGTAAGAAAATCGTAATAAATAAAATTAAATTGAAAAAAATTATGGACTAAAACTGCAATTTTTTCTAGGATCGGGCTAAATAAACGTGGGTCGATTATTTCTTGGGATGGGAAAAGACTATGTTCAAAAAACGGCTTCTTAGAAGGGATCTTGATTAATTTACTTTTGTTGTCGCGCTTTTACTAAAAACGTTGATGGTATTGGAGTTTATCATTTTTGTCTAGTTGAGAGAGGTAGATGTTTATTGGACAGTTGGCGATTAAGAGCAACAAGGACGAGAATATTGCCTTCTTATTTTTCTCTCTAATGCTCTCATATGATATACGGCATCGTTTAGACATGGTTAAATTTCCTCGCTTTAATATAATTTGATATTCTTGGTTACATGGTGACCCACTAAGGACTAAAGTCGTAAGTTAGAAAGTCTTTTGAACTCTTTGCTATCTTAGACCACTATACTTATTGGCTGTCATTACCGTTAGTCACTAATCCCTACCCTACAATCTCAAGATTACTAAGAGTAAATTATGTTTAACACGTCTTGAAGTTAGATTTAAATATATAAATATTTAAATTTTTTTCTAAATTGTACACATTTGATGTTGTAGTGTAATTATAAGTATATCCATATTAAGTGGCTAAGATTTACATAATTACTTCCTAAGATATATTACACTAACGCTCCTAAGAGGAGTGTACCTGCAAATTTTACAGAAACACCCCTGAAGAGGTTTATTTGTAATTTTACAAAAGACTAGTGTATTTGTATATTTGTGCATAAATCTAAGTGGGTGTCACCGTACCAACATTCTTAAAATTTCCTTGTTTATTTCTTTCAACGGTACATAGTTCTAGAGGATGTGAAGACAACTTCGCGTTTCTCAAACATATGTTTCTTTGGTGAATAACTTATTTGAACATATTATACTAATATTGTTGTGCTCAAACGAAAGCGAGTTTGTATATATTGCCTAACTGCCGACTTTTCAATGATAATCTAGAGGAAGTGGGCTCAATTGCCGACTTCTTAATGATGAGAAAAAAAGATATATATTTATATATGCACATTGTTTAAATGTGTTCTCTGACTTTGCACATTTTCTGATGCTTCACTCTGTAAATTGACCAGAAACTGATAACGACGCATGACTGCAAATCTCTACAATAAACATCAAAATATTTTCTGATAGAGAGGGGTCCACTTGCTTGAGCTCTTTATATTCTAAAATTGAAATACGTTTTCTTATTAATTATCTCGTACTAATATAAAGAGAATTTCATCAAAAAACGAACTATTTTTATGTCGACAAACATATTATGAACTTTTTGAATTGGGATATAATTGTTTAGAGTGATGGGGTAGACGCAAAAGAGTCGGATGATATTTTGTCTGTATTCTCTACCAGATAAGAAAACATAAAGAAATATGGTTTGGAGTTCCTCTATCCTTGAAACATAAGAGAACAAAGATTGAGCTGTTAGAATCTGAAACAAACTCGGGAGTAAATGATTTATCTGACAAGCTTGCATATATGTATAGACAAAATAGGGTTCGTATTACTCTTCTGGGGCAAAAGCAAACAAGGAGCATGGCCGAATTGATTTCTAGTCTATTCGTACCCAACTACGATTCAGTCCATATCCTTATCTCATTATAAATTAATCCAATAAGAACAATGAAGGGAAATCTCAAAGGGTCCTGCTTTCAAATACAGATTTCAATCGTGTCATATCATAAGCCGCACATCATATCCCATTCCAATAATAGTTGGAGATGCTGTGTTTAAATAAATGAACACCTACCATTAATTTCATAAGTTCAATGCAAATATGATTCCACCGCACTAAAATAACGGTAGAAAAACACGGAAAACTAACAGATGATGCATAGGAGCATGCTATTGTATTACTTCTTAAGATTCTAATATAGTCCTGGTAATTGTTAACTAACAGCAACTCTCAGCCAATTCAGTAAACGGTAGCAGATGGTTAATGACCCACAAACAGACGCTTGCAGATTGAAAATTTTGAGAAACGTATTATCAGATTGATGGGACACTAATTTTTGCCACGATTATAAGACATGTAGATGCATGCATATCAGACGCCTGCAGGAAAGAACATAGCACAGAATAACTCAATCTACAACCAAAGGGGCATGTTGCTTTTCCTGATAAGAAAAATCCCGGGAATCACATAATAAACACAGGAAAACATGCAAACTAGATAATGAGACATCCAAACACAATGACAGATGATAACGAGTGCAAAACAAATCAAGTTACATCCTGTGATGCTTCTTCCTTACACGATAACTACAAGCCGAAAACTTTGGCCAGAGGAGTTCAGCAAAATTATTTTAATATATACCAAGGCAAAAAAATAAAAGCAGTCGGCAAAAACCGAAAGAACAATGCACCGAGCAAAAAGGAAAGGCTGAAAATGTTCCAGAAGATAAATAAAATAACATATATCCTCCAGTTGGTTTCTCTATTACGTAGGCTTTTATCAGGTCCATCATCCGAGATATATGCATCCAAATAATGAAAACAATAATAGCACAAATGCTATGGCTGGTTATCACAAGACCAGCCACTAGGTATCTTCTCTCAAAACAAGGAGGAAAAAATGAAGGAGCAAATTAAAGCGAAGGAAAGTCAAAGAATCAATTAAGAGATAAAGCTTGCTCCAGGAATTTGCAAATTGGCTTTTCTAATGTTAAGGTCCAGGGTGATGAAAAGAGCAATCAGTCCTTATCCTAGGAGAGAACAGGGGTAACAAGCAGCTTTAGATATTTTCTTACTACCTGTTTTTCCATTAGTAGTCATGTTTCACATGCAAGGAAAGGTCCCATAAATATTGAAGTTCAGTAAATATAGTACAGCAGCCCAGGCTTCATTTTTTAAAAGTGAAATCCATGTCTCGTCGAGTATGCAAGTCCCCAACGCAAGCCTAGCAGATATTGTTAGATGATAATAGTTATCTGTTCCTTTACATTTTGGTCACCACAAGTGAGAGGGAGATAGAAGATAGCGATTCTGGTAGGTACTGAGGAAAAAGAACAAGATCAAGATTTCAAACTTAGAGGCCCCATCTGTCTCTTTGATCCAAGGGTTATCAATGGTTACATAGCTGTAAAGTCAAGTAAAACTTACAATATCAGAATTCTTCTATCACGGAACATAATTAAGACAAACATGTGTTCACAAATTTCTAGTTAGATACAAGCATATAGCAATGCCCTAATCTAGGAAGTGGAGAAAAAAAGGAAAGAAAAATCATTTGCACAATCTGGAATGCACACTCGAGAGCTAGTTCTTTTGACACTGATATTTACTACATTACCAAATATCTCATTCATCTGTCAACAACAGACAATTGAAATGTTGAGAGAAATGAGAGAATAGGACCAAACACAATATATTCGGGGACTACAAGGCTTTGTGCTTTGCTAAATCATTACCTTCAAGATGCTACCAAATGTACCTGCCTCATCCATAATCTTTATAAGCCATCAATCAGACGGAACCTCATTTTATACAAGCCAGGCCGCGGTAATGATAATGAGGGTGAGTTCAATACCGATGAGCAACGACTTGGCAGCTCATACGAATGAGAGAAACAGTCTAATAGTGTATGTTTACTCACCCAAGTTAATAGAACCATCCTTCATCAATTTTATGCTCAGACTATTGAATCTCCCTCTTGAGTAATGTCGAGAAGCCTTTCTCCAATCGGTTCCAGTTTTCATCATGGCAACAAATTCATCATAGCTGATGCGCCCATCCTGCATTCATGGTGAAATGCAGTGACAATATATTCATATGCTACATTACATCAATACCATAGGTTTTATTTTCACCTTGTCCGTGTCAACCTCCTGGAAAATGTCATTTGCGACATCCGTGCTATCATCAGCCCCATCCTCCATCAAGGCGTCTCGGAGCTCATCGGGCTCAATGTAACCATTGCCATCTTTATCAAAATAAGAGAACGCCTTGTGAAGATGTTCATCATTGGCCATCCTCTGCAGATGGAGTGAAATGGCAAGAAACTCCCCATAGTCCAATGTACCCTTAACATTGGTTTCCACCTGTTAGAAAGAAATGAATAGTGTAAGAACATGATTATGAATATGATGACAACAGATTCCTTTAAGCATACTCACAGCCTCAATGAGCATCTCAACTTCAGACTCGGGAAGTTGTGAATTGAACTTTTGCAACCCAGCCTTCAGTTCTTCGGTTGAAACAGTACCATCATTATCAGTGTCTATCCTAGCAAACATCTCTTTGATACCTTCAGTTTCTTCATTAGATAGGAAATCAGCAATGACCTAATCAAGCAGAAGTACAGAACTTTGTCAGTAAAGAATATGATTGCAGAAAAGATTCACAAAGGTATAATCATCAACCAACCCTAAGAGCCTTCCTCTTGAACCTGTTCATCAACGAGAACTGCTTCAGTCTTGACTTGACAACATCTCCAAGTGGAACATTCGGAGCCTTCTTTGCATTTTGGAGCCAAGGATGTTCTGTGAACAAAAAACATTCATTTGAAAAAATGTGTAAACATTTATCTTAAACCAAGAAAAACAGATTCACAGATCCAAAAAATATTGCGAACGAGGCATTTCTAGAATACATCCTTTTCAGTTCATGTTTCCCTTTTCTTTCTCTATTTAGAAATAAAAGGCTGACGGATCATAACACTTATTCACAAACCATTAAACCTCATGTCAAACTGAAAGCTCTGTCAAATTATTAATGCATAAAGGTCATCTGGCATTTTGAAATATAATTCACAAGATAAGTATGCCCAATGGTAATTGATGATATCAAGCAATCGAAGAAGTTAAAGAAAATTATTTAAAATTCCGTAGAGTATTTAAATTTAAACATATTAGATTACTCAGCATCAACAAATTATAAAATAAAATTCAGAAACAAAATGAAATGGCAAAATCCTCATGCATACCATGTGTACATTCATAAATATCATCATCTTCGTGTCGGTTCAGAATCAAATACTAACCAGTTTGTGCATGTTTCAGGTCATAGCATATGTACCAATTACAACACTGTAGATGGTGATTCATGTAGGATATCAATCAGAATGATAGAAACACTATCACTCAACCAAATAACTTCTTAAATAATATGGCCTCCATATTTAGCTATGAATTGCCGCGGGCAATAAATTAATGCAACTTCATGTACACAATGATGAATAACCTAAGAGTAAAACAGGCATAACAAGCAGCAGATCTAACAGAGTCTTAAGCATGAAGAATGTATCCCAGACTAACTTAAGGCACTAAATCGGGCATGATCATAAAACACCAAAAGACTACCTTACTTTGGAAAAGTATAAGGTAGAAGTGTACAAGTACAACACAGTTATTGATTTGGAAGGAAACATGTGACACAATAAGTGCACATTTCAAGAATTCATCAGAAGGGATAACCAACTGGACATAAAGCCAATATACCAAGGACTTGTTTTGCTGTCAGCCGAAGCTTAGCATCTGGCTCCAGCATCTGTCCTACAAGGCTCTTAGCACTCTCCGAGATACTTGGCCATGGTTCGCGTTCAAAATCTATTTTCCCACGTATGATGGCCTGGGCAACACCTTGCTCAGATTCTGCGTAAAAATTTGTCTAAATGTCACATCATTCTGGATATTTCATGTTCTATGGATACAAGAGCCACTTAAGACAACAAAATGAGCCAGAGAAAAGCATAAATGGGAATATAAACTAATTGATATTCATCATCAAATGCCAGAACATGTGATCTCCACTGAAACGGAAAGCATTATGGGATAGCACTTTACAAGTACTCTACACAACTCATAGGTAGAGAAAATAGTAACTGAGATATATGTATTTGCGTGTTTGTGTGTGTAGATGGGTTGGGTAAGAGAGAGAGAGAATAACAAGGGAACTTACCGGCCCAAAATGGAGGAACTCCACACAACAAGATATAGAGAATCACCCCTGCACTCCAGATATCTATTTCTGGCCCGTAGTTTCTCTTGAGCACCTCTGGAGCCATATAGTAAGGGCTTCCCACGATTTCAGAAAACCGCTCACCTAGAACCCAAGGGGTAATGCAATTGTAAAGTAATAGCATATATTAATACCAATAGTGTTACAAGAGCATTTTTGTATTACAAAAATAATCGAGCATATCTAAACATTCCTTCCTCGTTATTTTTCAGAAAACGCATTGGTTTACACCATGGAATTAAATACAAAGATTTGGAAAAGAATGCAAGGAACATATTTGAAGATTTTCAGGGTAGTATGAGAAATGGATGCATAAAGGGAGTGGTTATATCATATGCATACCATTAGGGACGCTTGGACCAAGCTTAGTATGACATGATCATGAACATGATGAAGTTACCTAAAATTCTTTGAAAATGGTTATTTAAATTTGCTTTCTTGTTGCTCTCGCAAATACAATAAAGTCAACAAAAGAACCAAGTCTCTGTCTAATTTCTATATTATTATTATATTTCTTTTGATTGATCAAGTTCAGCTATTAGTATCAATTCTTACTGTCAAACTGCTTCGAGGAAAGCCTACCTCAGACATGTGATAAAAGAATTAACATGCTCAGTCTGTAAGTTCAGTACTACTTTCCACTTTGAGTCGCATTCAACAATAGGTTTATATGAAAACATGAAGGGAAATAGCCAATTGCAGACAATTCTTTTCAAATCACTACTCAAGAAAATAATGGTATGACAAACAGAAGAAAATGAACAAACTCCTTCCACTCATACCTGGCAAAATGAGTATTCAAGTAACTGACATTTTGACAACAGTCAAGGTAGTAAGAGAACTCAATTAGAAATAGAAAGTAAGACATCAATATACTCTTCATCCTACAAGGTCACAGTTACGCACCCTAATTTGCAGACTGAAATTCAATGAGATCAATACGGAGGTGACACAAAAGCAATTCTCACTCCTTAGAAGGAACAGAAGCTATTTCTATTTAATTACTTATGGAACAAAACAGCACCAACAGTCTCGTCTCCTACACACCAACAATATCAAATTACATTATCCAATATACCATTTCAATTTAATCGTATTATTTCATCAACCAAAATCTCTCATAACCTTTTTATTAAGTTTTTTAGATTCCAAAACAATCTACCATAATGGAGTCTTTTATTTAACACATTCACAAAAACTAAGACAGATTACTGTGCGGGCAAACACTATAATGTAGATATTTCCATATCCACGTCTGTGATCATATAATTGTGTAGATACCACTTTATCCATGGACAGCCAAACAATTGATCAAACAAGTAACTTAATTAACTATCTAACGATCATACAACCTAAGACATCAATCCACCAAACAAAATCCAGAAACAACGAACATTACTTGACTAACCTGGCTTGAAGAAAATGGACAAACCAAAATCAATTGCTTTAAGTGGTGAATTTTCCTTCTTATTTGCAAACAAAAAATTTTCCGGTTTCAAATCCCTATGGATCACCCCATGCTTGTGGCACAGCTGCACGACTTCAACAATAGTCCTTGTCACGGCGGCGGCCGCACGCTCTGTGTAATGGCCACGCGCCACAATCCTATCAAACAGCTCCCCGCCCTCACACAATTCCATCACCAAATGCACGGCATTCTCGTCCTCGCACGCCTCCTTTAAGCTCACGATGCTCGAATTCTTCGGCAAATGCTTCATTATAGCTACCTCCCTCCGGACATCCTCCACATCGACGGCAGTCCGCAGCTTCCGCTTCGATATCGACTTGCAAGCCAACAGCTCTCTCGTTTCCCGCTCAATGCACAAGTAAGTAACGCCAAACTCCCCTCTCCCCAGCTCACGGTCAACTAAATACTTCTCCTCAATGTTTTCCTTCTTAACGTCTGTCAAAACAGTTACTGCTTTCTTCACGTTGCCGGATGACTTGTCTTTCCGGCCGTGATCATGACCGGAGAAGTTGGACGACTTGACGTCTTCTCTGGCAACCGCAGCCGGAGATCTGCAGCAGTTCCCCATTCAAATCAGGACTTCACTAGAGATTTCTCAATCGAGCAAAACCCTAGCCCCAAGTTTGCTTGCAGCTATGCCGTCACATGATTGGACTTCGAAACCCTAAATCTCGAGAGACTAAAGCTGAGCTCAGGGACGATAATGCGTGCAATTCTCAGACGGAACGAGTGAACATCTGAGTGATGTAGTGTGTGCAGCGCGTAACTCTGCAAATAGAAGTGGGTACGCTAACGGTTCAGATACCTTTTTTTTTTCCTTTGTCGAGAGTGAGAGAGAGAAATCCTTTTAAATATTTAACTTTTTGGATTAAAAATATTCGTAACGAATATTTGTTCATTGTGAATATAATATTTCTTTTTTCTTCTGTTTTTTGTAAATATATTCTGTCGGTTAAACGAACGGGACGGGAGTTGGAAACAGTGAGTTGGCGAGCGGCTGCCTTTTCCCAGTGCTGCCCGCGTGCACCAACTCCGTTCTCTCCAGTTGGCCATAATAAATCGCCAAAACTCGTCTGTTTTTTTCTTTTTAAAAAACATATATTAGAATTTTAAAAATATTAATATTTTTAAGTTAATTAATAAAAAACTAATAACTAAATTAATGGTTTAAAGTGTGAATTTTAAGAATTAATTTATTTCGAGTTAAGGTAATTGTTTTGTTTTTTTTATTCAATGGAATTTGTTATCCAAAATAAATCTTAACAATTTTAACACAATTTTGTTTGTAATATTACTGAGATAATTAATAGTTACAAACAGTTTCCCTGATCAATCTTAGATAAGATTGTAATCTCCATCATTAAGCTCACAATTTGAAGGTTTAGAATGATAAAGACTCTCTGCAAAGCTGAAACAAGTAATGATTGTTACAATTGTTTATTGCATTTTGGTCAAGGGAGTCAAAACAAAAGAAGAGTGCATCAACTTCATAACTTTTGGAGGCAAGAATTAAAAATAAATACTTCCTTTTTCTTTTCTTTTTTTTTTTTTTTTTTTTTTTGTTATTTTTTAACATTTCATAAAATTAGACTTAAAAATTGTTAAGAAAAAATACACTAAATTAGAAAAAGATCGAAATGCCCTCAAGAAAATAAAAAATATCTAAACACTCTGCGTATTTTTTTATCGAGCCAGGTTGTACGCTACCTGTCTGACCCAATAATCTACTTGAATAGTCATTGACTCAACACTCATATGACAAACAAACTTAGACACATAATGCCTATAAATGCATTGAGGTTTCATTTGCGAAGTACGTATTAATTACTATCCAATCTTACTGTATATAAGAGATTACACTGTGCAATATCTTATAATATTGAATCTTAAATTGATTTAAATTTTGAAGGTTTTTTTTTTATTATTTTACTTAAGAGCCATTCCAATTTGGCTAACGATTTGTAAATACAGGTCAACCATCACTAGTTCAACTAAAAATATTCGTCAAACTCATACTCCAGATCATTGTAAGGTTACTATTCAATCATCCTTAAAATCAACTCTCAGTCACATAAAACCTCAACCCGAATCATTTAGTTTTCTTCAAGTTGTATATCCTTAAATTAGTATATGATGTCACATTACTAACTTCCAACTATTAATTCGTGTCTGAAAGTTGGTGAAGCCGTTTGTGTCGGAGGAATAGAATAGAAAATAAAATAATCCAACATGAGAGTCATGACATAAATCATAAAAGATTTTCAATTGGTGTGAGTTTTGGTCCAACACGGTCAAACCCCATTTCTTGTTTTGTCAGAAAAGAACAGCATATAAACATAATTAAACTAAAACAAATGAGTATAGTGTAATGATGAGATTTTGGTTTGGTATGTTGAGGTGGGGGTTGGATAACAGCACCAAATACATCTGTATTCAGTCGCAAGGAATCAGCAAACAAAAAGCTTAAAGGAGGGGCATTTATGCTGAAAACCTTAAAAGAAGGTATTTGCGGGAATTAAGAAGAAAGACGCCATGTGTTGTCTCTTTTATTTGCAACCCAATTGATACGTAGGGATCACGTTGTCTCACTTCTTTGTTGTCCATGCCACTAATAATAACATTCAATATAGACAAGTAGCAGTCATTGCTTTCTCCTATGTTTGTTTTCAGTCTGAAAAACCATAATAATTATGCGTGTTTGCTTTTTGTGATCGATCAAGGAAACTGAGTTGTAAGAGAATGACAGAAAACGGGTTAATGCAGATTGCGCTTTTTGTGTTGTTGGTAAAAGATTAAGCAACACTTATGATCTCTCTGCTTACTCATTGTACTTGTGGATTCATGCTCCTCATTTCAATGGGCCATACTTCGTTGACTGGGTTATCATCATGTATTGTTACTTGGAAATCCAAAAGGTGTTTGATTTTCATTTTTAATTTTACACTATTATAACAAATTAGCTTGTTTGTTTAATTCAATTAAACTAAAAATGTTTCAACGAAAATTTACAGTCTAGATTTATTAAAAAATACTTTTTAAATCATCATTCTAGATCTGTTATGTCAAAAAGGGATATTTGCAATTTCAGTAAAGTATTTATAATTTTTCTACTATCTGAGGATATTTATAATCATAACAAATTTTAGGGATCTCGTTGCAATTCATATGTAAATCAAATTCAAACAAATTCTCATTTCTCACGATTATATACCTAAGTTTGAAAACATATAATTTAAATATATTTATTTTCATATAGAAATTAATAAAATATTAACTAAAAATGAAAATAAAGCCGAACGTGGCAGAGCTTTATAGGCCTTCAAGGTTCCCACCACTCTTTTTTTCTTTCTTTGGATCACAGAGCTCTAGTGAGAGGAATTTGTATTCAGCTGCCTAATTAAAGAGAGTCCATTCGGGTTTGGGTTTTCCTCAGAAGGATCCAATATTATCTAAACTGCCATGTCATAGGCCCAAAACCCCAATTTCAATGTTAACTGAGTATTGGGTCTACACGTTATCCCTAGCCCAAGACCGTCACTTCCTTATTAACTCTATCAACTGTCCTGGCCCGTAGCATGACTTGACTCGTCCTTGTCATTTTAGTTTCACATTAATGCATCGTGAAACATAAATCTATATTAACATATATATATATATATATATATATATATATATATATATTTAAATATAATAATCATATTTCTAATTAGATAATTTTTAAAATTAATTTAAATTATTATTTTTATTTTTATTTTTACAAAAGTGACTCCACGTCTTTTAACACTATTTTACTCCAATTCTTATTTTTTTTTTGTAAATATTTTTTGATTTTTATATTTTATTTTTATTTTAAAATTATTATATACACACAAATACAACGAGCCACCCCAACTAGTTTATGTAGAAAAAGTATATTATTAATTTTAAAAAGAATCATACGAACTGAAATAATAACAAATGATATAGCTGTAAAACCAAGCTCATAGAGATTAATTATGAATTATTTATAGATGTGGAATTTGGGTGTATATGTAGATGTAGGGCTGGGAAAGCTCCAAGCGGATCCGACATATATGTTTATTCTTCCATGGTCAATAAGATATTTAATGCTTTAGTCGTCAGAATAATTAAGTCAGACCTCATATATACTTGTTTAACAATACCACCGATTTCTAAGATTGACAAGAAAAACTATAACTGCACATTGAAGTCAAATGGAAGGAAGAAATTTGTGCATAGTACATCACGTACGTACAGTGTTTTGAAACCCGGACCGTTCATCGAATCGAAAAATTAAGTGGGTTACGGGTCACTGGTTCAACCGTCGGGTCAACCGTGGTCGAATCAGTGACGTCATATTTATGTCATAAATAATTATTAATATTTTTAAAATAGCATTAAATAATAAATAATATTAATATACTTCACAACCTATCTTTTTTTTTTAATCATTGTTTTTCTTTGACATTAATAGTTCAATAAGATGTACAATATCATAAAATAAATTTTAAAACAAATTTATAAATATCAAATACAAGAAATAATATTATACATTTTCAAATTTAATAAAAAATTAGATTCACTAAATTATCATAAATAATCTAACAGAAATAACAAAATTGAACTGAGAAGAGAAATTAGGATTTTATATTTAGAAATAAAATAAAATAGTTAAACTTAATAGAAATTATTCCAATTTAATAGAAATAATGCACATTTTTAGAAATAATCTATTATCCTTTCATAAATATCATAAAATTATGGTACTTAGAAAAAATAATACACATTTTAGAAGAAAAATTAAAAATTTATCATGTATTTATACTTAATTATTGACCCGACTGGTTCAATCAACACAGTACTGGGTCAACCGGTTCACCGGTTGAACCACTGGGTCAAACGGTTTTCACAAAAAAAAGCGGTTTTTTTACTCCTCCCAGTTTTCTGGTTTCAACCGGCCCGTTTTGTGGGCTGGGTGGCGGTTCCGGTCCGATCGTCCGGGCTAGGCTGGGTTTTAAAACATTGATGATGATCAATGACATTCAAAATTTTACTAAGCTTACATCCACACTCGTGAACGTGAAATCCCTTTCAAGAATCAACACCACTTCAGCTTATTGACTTCCAATTTTATTTATATCTTATTATAATTTCATATGCTGGATAATTTATAATTTATTCTTTGTCAATACAGCTTGCCATTGGTCCAACTTAAATTAATAAAAAATAATTGATTTTACTCATTTGTTATTTTGAAAATGTTGGGTACACATAAACATGTGATTCGAGTTCGAAATTGGAGTGTCCACGAGAGCAATTCGACTCAGGCAAGTGTCGGAGTATGATAAAACGAGTAAACACCAAGCTTTTTGAAAAATTCATAATAATAACTCTCTGATATTTAAGTTAGTTTGAGCGCCAACGAAAATAAAGAGAAAAAAATGAAAAATATTCTTTTTTATAACGTCTCTTGTATGGATCCACGTGTTGAAATCTCTGTCGTCTAAGTGTTGAATGATCAACAATGATGATTTTGGGTATCCAACAAATTGATAAAAACTGGGTGTGATTCAAATAAACTAAAATACACGTGTACGGATTTGATTTATGTTTGATGATTTGAAATACTAAGTAGACCCCATCAACATGTATGCAAGTTTAATTGTGTGAATTTGCTAATTCCATGCGTTCAAGTTTTAAATTTCTGTACTGATCATGAAGCCAAATTAAGCTGATGAGAATCCCCACCACTCCACTGAAAATGACTTGACCATCAACAAACCACCAAAAAATGTGTACCACCTCCCCATCCCCATCCCACAATATTAGGGCAAAATTGTGATTATTATTGAAAACAAGCCAACAAGGCAATAAAAACAAATCGAAATTGGGGAGGAATGAATACAATACAACTATACAAGTGAAAGAAGTCGTGAGAAAGCCGCGGATGAGGGTGTGAACAAGCAAGAAGTGGGTCCCAGATTTTCAAAATCGGGGTCATGCATGCATGACACGTGGAGGGACATGGTAGGCGATCGCACGTGGGACATGACAGAATCCCGCGTCTTTGATTAGACCAAAGTCCAAACCAAGGAAACGGAAAAAATTAATGGGACACACAGAGAGACACACAGCCCACAATTCTCCTCTTTTTCTCTCGAATTTGCAAAGCCAAAAGCCGAATCCCCCATGCAAAATTAAAATATACTTTTTACACTTACAAATCGCGATTCATCACATTATGATATTAATTTTTTTTATTGTGTCTATAAATTTATAAATTAATGTATTTTTCCCTTTTTTATGAATAATTTATTAATTTATATTATATTTTTAATTATAAAATATTATTTATTATATATATATATATATATATATTATATATATATATATAAACAACATGCCACAATGATTACATAATCTCTATGCACAATCTCCACAATAAATTATATTTGAATAGGCATAATGTTTATTTGAATGGATTTATCGATTATTGCAAAGATCTATGAGACATTTTCTAATTGAAATAAGAATCCCTTTAAACTACTTGCATTTTTTTTTCTTTTTTTGAATAAAAGAGCGCATATATATACATATAATTAATTATTTTTATCTTAATTTTCCTTCGCATAATGTAATTAGTGTTTATATTTCTCATTTTTTATTTTTTCGCAACTATATAAATATGATTCAGATTTTCCAAATTTTGCTCCAAGATTAATTGCTTATTAACTATACAACATTTCATACACATATTTGCATTTTATATTCTAATTTTCTCCTGATTAAGTTAATTATTTTTGTTATTAGGTAATGTCGAGAAGCAATGTCCAACAAATTTCATTCTGATAAATAGTTAATTATCGATACAATTCAATTATGTTAATAATTGTCAAAAATTATTTAAATTAGCCATTTAATTGGTACCTAAAATACACGGTTGAGACACACATATGCCCCGCTATTAGACATGCCCATGCACAGTGTCACATGAAACGCGGAATTATTTATCAAACAACTAAGAGTAGCATAATTAAAAAATATTACATATTATATTCATGGAATGTTAATTTTTAATCACTTGAAAATGAAATTTTAATATTAGATCTGTGTTCATATTCATTGCAAACGAGATTTTTATTGACTTATAACACATAAAGTCTCTTTGACGTATTTTTAAGACAAAGTTATGAGATTTTTATAATAAATAATAATTTACGTAACGAGACATCGATCGAATTACAAGTCGAGTTGGGAAAATAAAAGCTTGTCGAACAAGTAGTTACAACTGGTCATGAAGAAGAATAAAGCCACACAGGAACAAATGAAAACAATTTCTTCCTCTGACCTCTCTGTCTCAACTCCCCGTCAGCATGACGGCAGCAAAACGCAGTATGAACAAATGTGGATGGCCCGGAAAAGAATTAACCTGCAGATATTTATATAGTTACAAAAGGAAAAAACTATTAATATAAAATTAATTACATATTAAAGAACAGAAAAAGAAAAATGAGTTTCCCGCGTAGGGATGAGACAGACAGGGGAAGAGGAAACTGTGTAGATGAAGAAAAAAGAATGATAGAGAAAGAGAAATGTTTTAGCTTTTGTTTTAATTTCTGCTTTGATTTTCCGCTGACACCTAAGCCAACCCAAACTGAAAATCAATATTCTTTAAAATAAATATTTTATTTTTCAGTTTTTCACACTATATTTTCACACCACCCTTTTCATATAATACCACCACCAAACCCTTTTTCTCAGGTTTTCCTTTCCACCAAATCTTTCTTCGATCCTTCTCTTTGATCTTTTCATCTGGATTTAGATAGTATATATGGATCCGGGTCATCACCAGCAGCTCCATCACCACTACTCTGTGGGTATTGACGCGGCGGGTAGTAGTGGAGATAGGTTTCCTCAATGGAGTATTCAGGAGACCCGGGATTTCTTGATTATCCGGGCCGAGCTCGACCCGGCTTTCATGGAAACAAAACGTAATAAGCTTTTGTGGGAAGTGATCTCCACCCGGATGAAAGAAAAGGGTTACAGCAGAAGCGCGGAGCAGTGCAAGTGCAAGTGGAAAAACCTAGTCACACGATACAAGGTATATATATATATACATACACATATAAAGTTCAAGAAATAAGGAATGGTATATCTATCTATGCACATATATATATATATATATATATATATATATATATTTGTGGATCTATTAATTAACGATTTTTCATCCAAATTAAGTGGATGGTTAATTCTATTTTTCTTTTTTTTATTAATAATTAGTTTTATCCTAGCTACATATATAGAGGTAATTCATAATCCATCTGCAGATGAAGAATATGAGTATATATTTATAATTCAAAGATCATCTTTTAGTGTATAGCTATAGATATGTGTATACACAAACACACATATATACACATAGATATATATTAACATGATATGATTTCAGCATTTTGGTATATGTGAGATCTTCACACAACACATCAATAATTGACGTGAGTTTGTATCATGAGATGATTATTGTTTGAATTTGTAGAGTAATATTTCAAGAACAATATGATCAGTTTGAAGATATTAATGATCATTTTCTTGTATGTAGACTTAGAACATATATTCATGTATTAAATTGCAAATACCATTGATTTTGACCTATATATATATATATATATATATATATATGTGTGTGTGTGTGTGTGTGATTTTGTGTTCATTTATTTATATATTAATGTATTAGGGATGTGAAAGTATGGAGGCAGAAGGGATGAGGCAACAACAGTTTCCATTCTACAACGAGCTGCAAACCATATTCGCTGCGAGGATGCAAATACTGTGGCTGGAGGCTGAGGGCGGGGGAGCAGCCACCAGTTCAAAGAAGAATAAGACGGCAGCGCAGTTTTCGTCCGATGAAGAAGACGAAAACGAAGACAGCGAAGGAGAAAAGGGTGGAGCGAAAAAGAAGAGGAAAGTGAAGGGAACTTATAGTAATATTCCTCAAGTTGGAGGAAGCAATCCATCAATGATGATAATTAAGGGAGTAAGAGAAATGATGGAGGAATTCATGAAGCAACAAATGGAAATCGAAATGCAATGGCTGAAAGCGTACGAAGCGAGGGAAGAGGAGAGGAGAGTAAAAGAAATGGAGTGGCGGCAGACGATGGAGGCGTTGGAAAATGAGAGGATAATGATGGACAGGAGGTGGAGGGAAAGGGAAGAACAAAGGAAAGTTAGGGAAGAAGCCAGGGCTGAGAAAAGGGATGCTCTTATTACAGCACTTTTGAACAAGCTTAGGAGAGAAGACATGTAAACATTAACAATTGTAAGATATATCTCTGTGCTCTCTCTTTAAGTTTTTGTTTAGTTTTTCTCTCGGATCTGCGCTTGCTGGACAGGTTTGTTTTAATTCTTGGAACTCATCTTGTCTAGCTCAATTATTAATTAATTTTTGTTATTATTAATATATGTTATTGGTTAAGATTAATTCCATGCTTTTGCTCTTGTGATATTTAGTGGTAAATATTTTTGTGTTATTGGATACTTTTACAAGATCAATAATCTTAGGACATTTTTTAAGTTGAGGTCATTTACTAGAATGTTGGAACTTTCGTGGGTAGGATTAGAAGCTTTGAATTTTCTAGTCCATGCAGTTTTGTTGGAAGGAAAGTAAGAAAACACGAAACTAAGGTTATGATAGAGTGTTTTGGTAACCATATAAAACTTCCATTGGGTATTTTATGTCTATATAACCCAAATCGGATTTTAGTAAATTGTATGATAAACACAATATAATTAAACTAAATTTTAAATGATTTTACGGAAATCAAGTGCTTGCTGATCATATATATACATATAATAATCTCCATAATCTCCATAAATATATGGGATTAAATGTATTTTTTTTATCTCGTAATTTAGGTTATATGACATGTTTGTATTTAGTTTTTTAGCTTAGTATTTTGGTCATGCATCTTTTAATTCTCACAATTTCAGTCATTTTATTTGCCGTAGTTCATTTCCACCAGCGAGAAAGGTGAATTTCGATACAAAAAAAAAGGAACTAAAATTGCAAAAATTAAAAAAAATGGTCAACCAAAATGCTAATATAGAATGTTAAAAGGGACAAAATTAAATACTGGCAGAAATAGGTCAATAGAAACAAAAGCCCCAATTCTAAAACTTCATGTGAAGGCACGTGCATTTTTCCATCGAGAATGATGATGAACCCCGATAAAAAAAAAGGACTAGAATAACAAAAATTAAAAAGATACAATACCAAATTGTGCTACCTCAGAAAGTTAAATAATGAAAAAAATCAAATAATTCAAATTGCGGGACAAAAATGAATCCATTGAAGCCAATATATATGTACTATATATGTGTACGGTAGATTTGAAGGATGGATGGCCATAAATATATATATATATATATATATATGATTGTTAGCAATAAAAAGTAGCACTATAATACATGTATGTAATAATTAGATGATTTATGAGTTGATAATTTGGGAAAAGACATGTCAAAATGTTTCGTGGTGATGCATAAAGTCAAGTAAAGATAGATAGATGAGAATATTGGAGATTTTGAACACAGAAATGGATGCAGCAGTATCAGCATTACATAATTGATTAGGTGGTGGGCAACGATACATACATACATATATGCTATTGCATTCACATTTAGGGCCATCATTGTATGTGTAGAGTAATCACTACGCAATACGGATTATTTTATTTTTCATTTTAACCCTTAATTTCTTCAACCACCTCACTTATAATTATACATCATGTTTTTATTAGCTATTAATGTGTAGGTTAAAATCATCATCATAATTATTCCCACCAAATTAAAGCAACGGATTATATGTATCAAATCCCCATATCTGTTTATCTCTTTGGTTGGGTAATAATTTAATTATGCAGCTGTAATGAATTAATGATGAATAAACATTAATTTCTACTAAGCATATATCTACAGAATTAGGGACAAAAGATGCTATTTTCCTTATTGATCAAATTAATAGGTGAGAGTGTAAGTTGTGTATTCATGTATTTCTCTGGATGCACCTTGTTAACCCTAGATAAAATTAGCTAGTAATTAGAGGGGATTAATTATAACGTAAACAGCATTAGAAAAAAATTACAATTAATTTTAGTCTTATAATTTATGGGGATGATATTTTTGATCCTATACGAATTGATTTTCATATTTAGTCTCTTAACTTTAAAATTTAGGCTTTTTTCATCGTTTTTCGGCCAAGATCGCATATGACTTATACATGGTCCAATTAAATTGCAATTTTAGTCTTGTAATTTATGAAGTGTTGGCATTTAGTCATGTAACATAAGAATATTGGTATTTTTTATCCTACACGAAATGATTTATAGGACCAAAATTGCATATTAATTAGGTCATATGCAAGCTACATATAATTTTTTGGCCAACTTCACTGAAAAAAGAGTAAAATATTAAAATTATAAAGTTACAAGACTAAATTACGAAAATGAATCTGTACAAGACCAAAAATGTCACCCCTTAAATTTCAGGACTTAAATAACAATTTTTCCACATGATTAAATGCATTCAGTTTGTAATATATGCTCTAGGATTTATTAGATTGTCTTGATCATAAGTAAGGGAAATTTTGATTATTTGATGCCCCTAAAAGAGAAATTAATCTTTTATAAGTTTCCTAGAATAATTTTATTGTACGCGAACAAATTCGAAATCACGGATTCGAGTTCTACCGATGCTAGACAGTGGTGGAGCCAGAAAATAGTTCAGCCTTGCATAATTTAATTTATTTATTTATTTATTGAATACAATATTAATTTTTTCAAAAGTCATCATAAAATAAATACAAAAAGAGATTTTTTTTAAAGGGAATTTTGATGACATGAAAGAGTGAGTGATATCATAATATTACTAATTATATATATGTAGTGACAATAATCTTTGTTTTATCTCAATAATGAATTTTATAATTTCAATAGTGATTATTGTTTTTCAAAATTAGTTTGTTATTAGTAGAAATTAGTAACAAAAATGGTGTATAAAGTTGTCACTACAGAAAATTAAATACACATATAATGACGACCTTATAATAATAAATAATTTATGTCATTATATTTTATTTTTATTTAGTTGTCAATATAAAAGTATCAATAATTGCCTATAGTAATAACTTCATACACAATTCTTCACACTAATAATTGTATAATAATTACTTATGTTTTATTAATAATATTATATTTTTTGTAGTAAGTTTAAAATGCGTACAATAATAATTGCAAAAATATAGCATTTAATGATAATAAAATTTATAGAAAGTAAAAAAAAAATTGAGGGGGGTGGGGGGAGGCGAGCCCGGCCGCTAGGCTGGACAGGGGTTGCCTTCGCCCCTGTGTGTAGGTATTTGTCTCTCTTTATATAAATTATTATAATTTATTTATCCTTAATTATTTATTGAATCGATATAATTTTTTTATTAACTATAATCATATTGATATATTGATTGAATCGATGTATTACTTAAAAAAAAAAAATTACAACCATATATTGGAGAATATATGTGCATGCATGGTAGCTTAATTAATTATTAATGTGTATATTGATAGTCCTGGGGAAATAAATTAAGTAGGACGGATGAATTAAATTGGTAAAATTAATTTAACTCAATAAAGGTTTATAAATATTTTAGTAATAAAGCACTATATCTATATATAAATTAACATGATCATCAACAGATTAAGGCAAGTTACTGGTCACTCTCATCATTAATCAATGTTCTATACATAAACATATATGTATATATATTAATTAATTTGTCACATAGACAATAATCATGGCCCCCATGAATTATGAATCGATTGGATGAGATAATGACTTCCAACAAAGTAGTATACATAACATATAGTACTAGCACATCACGAGTTAACCTTATATATATGGAAGTTAATTATGGTAGAAATTCTACTGTACAACATTATGCTAAAAGATATGCCAAGGGGTAAACGTGGCTTAATTTAGTTGGCGAAGCTGATGGCTCGTAATTTTAGAGGTAATGGATTTGAACTTCGCTACATGTATGGGATAATATGTGATTATACTACATAGTATGTATTGTTTATTGTAATAATAGATGTTTTTTATATTTTATTTATCCAATATTGTTGATCAGGTATGATTGTTGTAATTGTAAGTATTGACATTTGACATAATTGATTTCAATCGAATTATTTCAATTAATAATAGTTATCACTTTAAATAAAACACACACACACATACATAGAGTATGTGTAATTCTTAATCCATCCCAAAATCTACAGATACGAGCATTTTCGATGCTACACTTTGTATAAAATATATTGGGTAGTATGAGTCATACATTCAATGCACAAAATATTAAATATAGCATAAATTTTAGCAGCTAGTTTGAGCTCGCGGAATATAATAACAAGAGAACACATATAAATGAATTAAAATCGGTATAATTCATGAATTGAATTTTTTATTTTTATTTTTATTTTTAATTATCTTACATTTTTTATTTTATTGAATATATAAATGTTAAGTGTATAAAAATTAAGTAAATAGATAATGTAATTTTTATTTACATAAATTTACATACATATTAAATAAAATAAAAAAATGTTATAGGGTTTGTAATAAAAGGATTCAATTATTGTTATTGACTTTGGGCCCGATGTTTCCAGTGAGATAGCACACGACTGAATCCGTCAGTCTTCTGTATATGGGCCGATTGATTTATTTGGGCCTACGTAATGGAATTTTTTTTGCCGAAAGGCCTTACAGTGGCCCACAAAAAGTTTAATTATTTTAAATAAATGAGAAACTGTAACATTTTATATGGGCCAGTTTATATATGTGGGCCTGAATTTTTGGCCCAAAAGCCTGACAGTGGCCCAAAAATAAGTGTAATCATTTTAATGAAATGCGAAACTGTAACATTATGTATGGACCGGTTGATTTATATAGGCCTCAATTTTTGGCCCAATTTCCTAACAGTGGCCCACAAAACTTTTAATCATTTTAAAGAAATGCGAAACTGTAACATTCTGTATGTGCTGGTTGATTTATATGGGCCTGAAGTTTGGCCCAAAGGCCTGAAAGTGGCCCAAAGATAAGTTTAATCATTTTAATGAAATGCGAAACTGTAACATTCTGTATGGACCGGTTGATTTATATGGGCCTCAATTTTTGGCCCAGTTTCCTTACAGTGGCCCATAAAACTTTAATCATTTTAAAGAAATGCGAAACTGTAACATTCTGTATGGGCCGGCTGATTTATATGGGCCTGAATTTTAGGCCCAATTTCCTTACAGTGGCCCACAAAATGTTAATCATTTTAAAGAAATGCGAAACTGTAACATTCTATATAGGCCGGCTGATTTATATGGGCTTGAAGTTTGGCCCAAGGGCCTGAAAGTGGCCCATAGATAATATCATTTTATAGAAACGTGAAACTGTAACATTATGAATGGGCCGGTTGATATATATGAGCCTGTATTTTTGGCCCAAGGGCCTGACAGTGGCCCACAGATAAGTTTAATCATTATAATTAAATGCCAAAACTGTAACATTCTGTATGGGCCGATTGATTTATATGGGCCTGATGATTTTGCAAAAAGGCCTGACAGTGGCCCACAGAAAAGCAAATCATTTTAAAGAAATGCGAAACTGTAACAGCGACTTTACTGGAATCCTATACAACATCTAAGAAACGCTACTCAAGAGGGTGCCTCAATCGATTCTCCCATACGAATTTCTAGTCACAGTTCTCTTGTTTCTTCTTCTTGTCAACCCGTCAATTGCATCCGGAGCTCCGGAGAAAATATGGATCGCACGCAACTTCTGTTGGTGGGTCTACCCCTCTTCCTCTTCTTCTCCGACATCTTCAACCTCTTTTCTCCCCCTCCGTCGAAACCCGCCGCTCATCACCACCATCAACCCGTTTCACAGCCACTAATCCAACAACAAGCCGTCCCTTGAGTTCCCCGCTCAGGTTTGATCAATATCTTCAACAATTAGACGAATTATTGACTTCAGCACGGTTGAATTGGATTTTACTAAATTATTCTTTGCCTTGTTTGAGACGAATATGTGAAGGAAATATTGGATGTATTATTATTATGAGGGGTCTTTGTTCTTTTAATGTTTATTTTAGTTCCTTCTTGTAATACTCAACTGCAATGATTTTGCTTTTGCTGTTACTTCCCCGAGCTAAGTCTGGATCCAAAATGGGCATACATCTCCTGATTATAAGTCAAAACTTAAATATGTCTTCTTTTTTTTTTTTTTTTTCATTTGTTCGTGTGTTTAATGTATTTTTTGCAGAAAGCTACTGGAATTGGTTCCGGGAACACTGTTAGCATTGACTTCTGTTCTTCCTGTTCTTACAGGTATTTATATGTTCTCCTTTTTCTTTTCTTTGTTGATAGAAATTCCTGTAGTTAATTATTTTTTATTTTCTGTCTCCTTTTCTGTGGGATAGTTGTTTGTTTGTGCATACTGCTTTTGTTTATTGAAATAGGTGAATACTAGTAGCAGTAGTATTTATTTGTTTGCTGTTGAAGTTTTTCTATCATTTAAACGCACACTCAAGAAGGCTAGCTGTGATTAAAATAGAAGGGGAAAGAGCAGAAGTCAGGAGCATGAAATAAAGAATATCTTGTTTCTATTATTATCTATGCTGGTGCATTCATGTGACTTCCATTTTGGCAGAGGAACTGCAGTTACGATGAAGAATATGTTAGAAAATCAATTTCCTGGAATCAATGTTGCCCTTGCAAATTACCCTCCTCCTCTACCTAAGCGCATGTTGAGCAAACTGGTACCAATTGTTCAGTTTGGTGTGATTGGAATTATAGTGGGTGGTGAACAAATCTTTCCAAGATTAGGATTTGCTGCACCACCCAATGGTACTATTCCATGCGGGCAAATAGATTTGGGAGTATGGCAAGCACTTGGCTACTCGGAAATTTCCTTCAGTCTTTCCTGCAGAGTTCAGGTGCTTTTGAAGTCTACTGTAATGGCGAATTGGTAATGTTCCTCTACCTTCCATTTTCTGAACTAGGATATTTTCCTGATAATTTCCGTTAGATTTACTTGCTAGCTTGATATTGAATGCCTTAACATGCAATGAGTGACATGATCTGTACAGAACCATTACAAAGGCCTCGTTTTTGCAACAGTTTGGAAGTTCATTTATGTCTTCCCAATGAAGGGAAAGATTTAAGATATTGATTGTATTTGAATGTGGTTGCATTCTGAACTCTCTGGCATTTGTTGTCATGCAACCTCTTTGAATAGCATCTGTGAAAGGGGATAAGTCATAAATAGCTTAGGATTTCTTGTCTGCCTACCAATCAGTTGAATGTACACTGGTTGAGGTTAGTAATCATCCAAGTTTTCATGCCTGTATGAGTTCAAATTTATTGAGTAATTGATAAGATTGAAGTGAAACTCACCTGGACTGGCCCTAAATTCTGGAAAGTGTAATGGTGATTGGCCTTGCTGTTCCTCTTCCTTGCAGTTTAAATGACAGATGTAATTGTTTAGATTTTCCCCATTATTGTCTTGCTACTAAATTTCTGCACCTATTGATTTGTTGGATGCAGGTGTTTTCTAAACTAAAGGAGAATAGGTTCCCTGGGGAGATAGAATTGAAAGATCTTGTTGCTAGAAGGATTGCTAGTTCAAGAGTGGTAGATGGCCTTCATGGAGGGCACTGGTCCTAGAAGGTTAGAATCATACACAACATATTTCCAGGTTTAGAGGTGGAGCCTGCAGTACTGGAGCTTGACCATCATATAGAACTACTATTTTTGTGATCAACTTGTCTACTGGGTACAATTTGGAGCCAGTTTTGTTTAAGTTGTAACTTGTTTGCTTACAAGGCAAATGGTTTTAGTTCATGAATGCTAATGCTGAAGTTTCTCCATTGTGCCGAATTTGGAGAAGAAAAAACTTCCATAATTGCCATTTGTTCTAAATCTTGTTGGTCTACATATCTTGTGTTTTTTTCTTGTGTAATGCTGGGTTTGTGGTGGTCTGGAGGTTATGAGCCACATAGTGGGCACCTGTGATCCAACACTTGATTGAATCACAGGGGCCTTGTCCATGTTTTGTTCTGAGTGGCAATGAGCAGCTGGTTGCTTTAGAGGAAAAAAGAGAACTTGAAATGGTTTGAGTGTAAGCTGCAGATGAGCTCACCTTGTAAAATGGAAGTGTATCTGATCAAGTTTTCTGCATAGGTGTATCGCAGCACTGGGAATAAAGAATTTCTACCACTTCAAGAAGAAATTCCAAGTTTTCTGCATATGGTGTATTACATTGCATGGGAAGAAGGAATTTCTACTACTGCAAAAATGCATCTTGTATGTTCATGTTTGCTGCTAGTATCGCCATACTTAAGTGCAGCCAGGTTAACCATCACAAATGTTGAAGTTGAATAAACCATGACATTGAATTGCACTTAGACGAAGTATGTATGACTTGAAAACCATGAACCTTCGAAACTAATAAGTTTACAGAATATTAAGTACTAATTTTTGGACGGGGAATGCTGTTGCTACAATTGAAATTTTCACTAAATTAGTTGCATCTGCACCTCCTAAGAGGATGGGTTTATGAGCAAAATGAATACACCCGGAGACCTGCTTATGAAATTGTGAATGCTGACAATAGGTAATGCTGACAATAGGTATAGAAGTTTAAAACACTATCCTCGTGAAGACGAAAGAAATCTTGTATTGTCAGCTGTATTTCATGATAACAATGATAAACATTGATGCACAAAATGACAAAAACACGTTCTTTGAAATCCTGAATCAATTTGCCTTTTCAAGTCAATACAGTAATGATCAGGCATATGCCATTTTACTCTTGTGCATAACAATCTGCAGAAAGAAATTTAGTAGCAATTTGTCCAGAACAAAGTCCTATCATTGCAACTAGCAATATGCATTTGTACGTAGAATATTAAGGTGAAAACAAAGAGATTAAATTACTTTGATAATAAGTGAAAACATAGAACACTTATGTACATTCTAAATGTACAAGAAAATTACACACATAGGACCAGTGGCAAGACTGTACCTCACCCGTCCATTAGTTCTTCAAGGTGATCATAAGTAATTTTGCTGCACCATATTTAGGTCACTTACAATATCAGAAAGGTCTTTTTTTCCAATTTTCCAAACTGTTTTGCATTTACTTGCTCCTGAGTTAGCAATGAACCCAAGGATTTGATGACATGCATTAGGTCCTCATCATTTATGAGCCTTACGAACTTCCTACGAGGGAAATCTGGCGGAAATGCATTTATTTTGGAATGCTACTATATATGATACCATTTCCGATTTTCCATTGCCTTGACAAGCTCATTCGCTAAAGATGCAAAGTCTTCGGCTCCATTCCGTAGGTCTTCAGTTCGTCTACTAATTCTCTGAAGAAAAAAATGATAATTGCTGAAATAAATTTGGCATCTCTGTGTGGAGATAAATCATTATTAAGAGACTGTAAAGAGAAGAGATGTCATCAATAGTTATATGCCAAAGTCCAAGAGGTAGCATTCAGCACTTCCTCTCCCCTCTCCCCTTTCCGCATCTATGGAGACTTTCTCCATTGCCTCATGCTACTTTGCACTAGATTCTAATGCAACAAGGCATTAACATTGCTAGTGCTAGTAGCAAAATACATGTAGGCTTTGTGTCATTCTTTTGTGTATACTATTCCATATCTAGTTTAGCACATTTTATGACTTTGCCTTCTACGCGATTGTGTGTACTATTCCATATTCATTTCTGTTTTTAGTTAGTCCCTCTTTTATCTTCTCCTACTTTGGACTGGAGTCTAAACCAAGGCATACTTTATGTCATTCTTTGGCAGATGAGTTTACCTCAAGCTTTTCTTGGCGCTCAAGAAGCTTGTTTCTTGCTTGTCCAGCAACGGAGGAGGCATCCTGGAATGAGAAAAACAGATTAAGCAACCCAATTGATTAAAAGGCCCTAGCTGGTCAGAGTGTGTTAGCTCAAAAAACAAACTCATAAATTACCCCAGCTTTTCTGTATGTGGCAATGATTTCTTCCCGTGTTCTAAGTCTTGGCTTAACGTCATCACCATCATCTAACAATTTTTCTCGTTCACTTTTCACACCTGCAAATGAAAAGGAATATCTCCACTTACTCTAAGGTTGTCCACGTGACAAATTCAAGATGAATAAGAACAGAATATTCTGCACCTTTATCTTTGTTATTTACTTCATGAGAGGAAGTGGATACCAAAGGCACAGGTTCATCAATTACGATGTCATCTGTAAACATTTACTGTTAGCCACATAGAATAGACAGGACACCATCCTGACACATTAAACCTGCGAGGTGAGATGTCTGAGTAAGAAAATACTACAAAGTGGGTGGGGAGAGAAGCATGAAACCTATAGTAAGCTCAGCAGCTCCCTGTTCATCTGTAGTGGTTGACGACTCTGGAAAAGGGTCCGTCATGAAGATCTCCTCTAGGCGATCAAAATTAGAGTTAGAATTGGAGTCATGATATGTAGGTTTGTCTGATCTCCGTCCCTTAAATCCTTTTACAATGCCGCCGAGAATGCCAAGATTACCTCCCTGTAGTACCAAGCCAAGCAGTTGTACAAAACAGGTAAACAAACTAAAGAAAACATTGAGAAGCCAACAGAATCAGTTTTAAGACCTGTTTTCTCTTGGGATCAGATGAAACACTAATTGCAGCATTGGCCGCAGCCTCAAGCACTTCATCATGAAGATTAGGCAGGGACTCAGGAATCCTGAAAAAAAAAAAAAATGTTCCTTTTATTCAATGTATTCTGAACCTTCTCTTAGGCTCAAATAAGCATATTGGTGAATCTGCTCATGAACATGATAAGGGTACCTGAAATCATTTTCACCCACTAATGGAGAAATAAATGCCACTTCAGAGCCATTTGCCTGTGCAAAATGCTCAGCATTAAAATGCATTATCACAGCAACGCATAGAAAAGGAAAGACTTCATGTAAACATAGTGTTTCCAACATACCTTCACATTTACTTGTAACAGTAAACTTCCATATGAATTAAGTTTAGTAAGCATAAGAACATTGGCAGTAATTATTAATAGCACAATCATTACAGCATTACCAATACAATATGTCCATTTTCCGTAGAGCTGATCATTCTTTCCATGTTAGCCTTGAAGTTCCACCTTAAGTCTGACATAAAAGAGAATTCCTTCACAACTCCAGATCAGGCAACGATCTGTATAAGAATAGGCATTATAATAGCTTCTAGTTCATTTCTGCTATTATTAATTTATGTCATTGAGAAACATTCAAAACCAAGAAGCTAAGACTTCTTATAAGAATCTAAAAAGTAATCCTCTGGATAATGAAAATACAATATAAATTGACAGAAATTTGAAATGAAGTGGTTTACCTGATATCCATCGCTCCTGTCTGATAGAATACTACCAGTCCACAAACTTTTTCATCTTTCTTGAAAATTGTAGCCCAACAACAGTGCTTGGAAAGTTTGACTTTATAAATAGATTTACTTTCTCCCTAAGAAAAATCATGTTAACAAGAACATATAATCAAAGTCACGGAAATGGGAAATATGGGGGCTTACTTGAACCACAGACTTGGCCGGGTATATACGTAGTGAATCATTACAACAAAGCAAGATAAATGACTCCTTCAAGCTCTGTGCAGATGGAATTTTATCCGAAGAGTGCTCTTCAGTTTCATATTTCTCACTCCCCTGAGCATCACTCTGCGAAAGCTCGTTTTTTAACTGACCATCCTTTGACAACTGTTTGTCATCTACAGACCTAAGGGTAGCTGCCTGGCTTTCTGAAGTATAACTACAGTGAGTAATGCATACACTCAGAGAAAGAAAATTTAATCTACATTAATGGGGAATACTTGCCTATAAAATACAATGAAATTGCTGTTGACTTCTTCAACTTTACAGGCCTTGAGGTAATCATGCCACAACCGTCAGTAACATAGATACTTGCGTCCTTGGTTAAAATGAAAATATGTTCTCCTGTAGAGTTATCTGGGATTTTTGGGACCGATTCATTTGTAATTTTAGCCATTTCATAAGCAAAAGTTTTCCATAGTACCGATATCACTGGTGAGTTGGATATAGACTCTGTTATAAATGCAACAGACAATGAATGTACATCGATCACTGCAATCTGAAACAAAGGTAATGTACATAAGCCTCAATACCAATTAACCAAGGATAAGAGGGAACATATAACCTATTTCATGACCCTGACTTCTCTCCAAAGAGTAAGAAGTAAAGCATTTACAAGGGCAAAATGGACTCTAGCACAGTGAGGACTGCCCTCATTAGGTGGCCTTTAATAAACACATTGATTTATATGAGAAGCTAAAAAGATATTACTCACTCGAGAACATTCATATCCAATGATAAGTTTGAATCCACTGTTTGTGAATTTCAGTGCCTGAACTCCTGATTTGTAAAGGTTGAAAACAGCTTCACACCTAGGTCCTTGAACTTGAGAAGATCTGCGAACTGAAGAAATGATGATGAATATCAAGTTGAGAAACATATGGCCACTGATTTATTAAGACATTATATGCCTTAAAAAAAATTTGTGAAATAACTCCCTTTTCGTAATATCTTTTCTGAAGCTCCTTTGGAATTACCTTTTATAATCCAATTTCAAGGTTGTCAAATAAACAGGGCCAACCTTGGAACAAGTGAACCAACTCCACAAAGTTTTTGAGCTATTCTAACATGTCAAAACATATAGGCCTGGAATATTTCGCTTAAGTTTTATATGAATCTACCAAGATTGAAATATCAGACCAGATATCTTATGTAGAATCTCAATGTACTTACGATTGAGGATGGTGTCAAACAAAAATAGCAGAGGATACTTGGGAACCAATCTTGCTTAATGTAATTAATTAATACTTATGCCCCATGGCTCAAACAGAACCCTCCGTCATAATTTTTATCAATAGACTAGAATCAACTAGATCAAGGATTGAGCAGAGCAGCCTGCAGAACATAACTTTTTATAAGTGCTCTCAAACTTGAATTCAACCAATGACATCAATCTTGTGATGAAGGTGCTTCAAAGAATCAAAGAAAGTGAGATAGACAGTTAAATCACCTTCTCTTTTGGTTTCTGTAACAAAATGAAAGCTTGTCCCATTGCTGCTATGGAGGTTGTAAAGTTGGACCTGTATAAAATTAAACCAAGACTAGAAAAAATAGCACAAAACAAAAGCTTGTAGAGCTGCAATGTTTGGACATTTAAGAAACATTTCTAACCAGACCACATTCACTGCCAACTGCTAATCTCAATGTGAGGTGCACAACTCAACTCTGGTCAATGAGGCACCAGAATCAACCAGATCTTCACTGTTAGCCTGCCATCATCAGAAACACATGCATTGTTTGAATAAATGTGCGGAAAGATCTACTGGATACAGTATAATAAGAAGAATGACGTCTTTATCTTTATCCATTTTGAGTTGCCTGAGTTCAATTAAATTCCAACCTCATATGTCAAAATACAAAGGAGTGAAAGGACTGGATAAGTAGCATCCCATATTCGAACTGATCCGTTCTCATAGCCTGCTACATATAGTCTTTGGACCTTCTTATCTTTGCCAAAAGATATATGATTACTTACACCCCCAGTCAATGGCCACTTTTTATTCGCATGCCACACCTGTGTTAAACTCATCGCAGCTATCTAATTAGACATAGAAGCATGACTAGGTCAGTTCAGGATCAGGATAACTAACAACTCCTGAAAAAGATATGGAACAGGAAAGGCATATGTAGCATAGAAACTTGCCTCGGGTTCTATGCCTTCTATGGTTCCATGTATAAGAAAAAGCTCTGCCACTGTCATCTGAGGATCAACAGTTGGTATTCCAGCAGGAAAGTTTATAGCAGAGATAGGTTTTTCCTCCCTGGACTGCAAGTCTGAGGAAGACAGGCTGCCTCTATCATAAATATGTATACGCCCAGGGTTAGACAATACAAACAAAGAAACATTTGCATCACTTCCCATTGTACCAGCAGATGGAATCAATATCATGTCAGCAAAAGAGCCAGTAAGAGTGAGGTCTACACGACCTATGCATCTTACTGCTTTCATTCCAGATGACCATTCAAGACTGAGAACCTGCACCAAAAGAACTTCTGAGAAAATTACAAACGAGCAACGCCTAGTGTTTTCATCTGTTTGAACTTCCACCAAGAAGATTGTTTATCACTGAGGTGTATCACAGTCCAATCTACAATGCTAAAGTATATAAGCGTAGGTGGAATTTGATTTCTGAAAAGGTATTGGAAATAGAGTTATTTTATTCACTACATGGATCAGGTTAGCAGGAAAATTATGGGGGATACATATGTTTATGGAACTGCAGGAAATCAAATTTATCAAGGTTTGTAGATCACTGACATATATTAATTTTAAAAGCTCTTATTTTGGACCAAATAAGTGGAGAAGATATATTCTCCTTTTCCTTTTGCCCTTCCAGAGAAATCTTCCGTCAATTTCATTTCACATACCAACAAAAAGAGCACCAAATATTTTACACTTGTTACAAAGTGCATTTTGATCCCCCAATAAAGAAATCCAACATTTTAATATAAGAGTGCTTCTCCTGGATCAACATCTAAAAGGTAGTGGACCAATATAGCGTCTCTTCCTATTTTTAGATAATTCAGAATTAACCTGTCAAAGGTACATTTAAAATAGGGACTGAATGTAATATCTGTCAAAGATCAAGTTGAGAACCCACCGTAACAACTTCTTCACATCCTATCTCATCACCGCCATAAACAAGAAGTTGACCTTCTGGACAATGGCTGGATTTACTGTCATCCAACCAGTGTAAAACAATGACAGGGAGTCTCTTTTCAGCAGATGACAACTGTAGCTTGACAACATTTGATGATGATCTAGTTTCTTGGCCGCCAACTAAAGAATCTTTTGATGTATTCCAAAATAAAATATCCCCGTCTATATATCCAACAGCAAGAATGGACCCATCAGTAGAAGCCCAACAAAGAGCACTGATCTCTTTCTCCAAGTCATGGGGAAGTTCATCATCAACAATGTTGGTATCTATATCATTTGGAGGAAAAACTTTGTTTTTCAGCTGGAGGACCTTATCACCTCGAACAGTAACAACATGTGCTTCAACCACATCCCAAAGAATAATCAGCCCACTCTCATAAGCAATCAGTAGCCTGCAAATTTAGAATATTTGTTAAAATACCATAAAAGTCTCAAAATAGAAGCAGGGCTTCACTTTTGTTCCAAAATTTGACTCCCTCCATCCCACTTTTATAGTTGCATGTTCCTTTTTAGGGTATTTCATAATATTTTTCTGAGAAAGAAGTTACCCTCGTTCTTCATTACTAATACTCCCCTTAAACAAAACCAAATGACCTATTAAAAACACTTGGGACGCACATCTGATAAAGATAATAAGAATAAGTAGTTTTTGCAATTTAAAAATTAAATTCATGTGCTGAAACTGCACATCATAACACCTTTAAATTCTAAAAACTTGCAATCACCAAGGGTCGGTGATTACAACATTATACGAATAATTCAGTTACTTCAAATTTGATCCAAGTTGAGTACCAGCTTGAAATCATACTTGCTGATCGTTTACACACAATAGGAGTCATATCTGCTCCTTGGGCTCTTGATGTCAAGAAATGTTTGGATGTTGCTTAAGAAAGAGTAAGAAAACTGGCAATTCATAATGTCGATGAGATCTCTTGGTTCATATGCAAGCCATGGGAATCAATATAAGAGAACACTGTGAAAGGCAAGATTGAAGACCAATTGGATATAGGGCAACACTTATGGAGCGGGTAAAAGATTAATTAGAAAGTTCAACTATGAGAAAAATGTTGTAAGTTCTTCCATATGTCACGCATAGTAGAAACTCTTGAAGATAATCGCTCGACTTGAAATAGAAAATTTCGGAGGAGGCTCAAATGAGAAAAAAGAGAGAGAAGATAGATGAAACAGATAATGAGTACAAGAGATCACTTGGGCTCATATGCAAACCCTATCAAGTGTGGGTATACTAAGAAGAAAAACACAGCAATAGGCATGGCTCAGGACCAGTAGCCTGTGATGCAAAGCTTTCGGGAGCACAAATAAAGCTTCAAAAGTTAAATTCAGTTAAAAAATTGATCAGAAAATTCACCTCCGGCTCCGAGAAAATAGTTGTCAGTTTCTCCATATGTCCATGTTAGATTTTTCAAGATATTCAGTCAACTTAAAATGCAATTCTCGGGTAAACTGAAATTTTAAATTAAAAAGAAAAGAGAGAGAGAGAGTAATAGACACAAATAACATCTTGCCTATTCCCGGAAGAACAGGGTTGAGGAAGAAGTCCGACTATAGGTTGCCGACTAGAGATTGAGAACCCAGTTGCTTCTGTGAAATAAACAGGAAACTTCTAAGCTGAATGTACATGTGATGCCATTTAAATGTAAAATTATAAAGACAGCATTAATATGATAAGGAAGCAATACCAAACATGAAACAGAGCAAGTTTTCCACACCTTATCTAACTGATTAAATTTTCACGAATAATTTTTAGAGCTTTGAGTGAGATAAACTTTTTACTCAATAAAGTAAAAATTAGTGGACAGTCTTTGATGATACAGTATTAGATTTACTCTCTATATGGAATGAAGCTTAAAAAGCAAATAATCTGATAGAGATTTTCAGAGTTCTCGAATAACCTACTCCATGAAATGCATTCTGAAACCAAAATTGCCATACTTAATGCCTTAGTCTTTAGCTCTAAATATGTTCTTGGAGAACTTTCTCTGAAATATCCTTAGGTGACTCCCAGTTACCAGTTTTTATCTGTTTGCTAAGCAGTTTGGACCTATGCGGGGAGTATCAGACTATTTTTATGAGTTTAGTGTACTGTTCGTAGAGAAACATTAAATTTAAGTCTTGCCAATGACAACCCAACTTGTCAAAAGTAGAATGATAATGATCGATGATTCAACATACCACTAAGGCAAGCAACAATTGAAACCTTAAAATGACCAAGTGAGATGTATGTTTAAGTAAATTACTAGATAGTAAACAATGTATGCCATTAAGCAATACTGGTAATTCTTTAAAGTACTAACCGGCGAGAGAATCTGAAGATAGTTGATAATGCAGTTTCAGAAGCTCTCCACTGTCTGAATCATACTTCAGAACTGACATTAACCCATATTCGTCACCAACATACCTAGAACAGAAGAGAGACAAGTGTCATGTGGCATAAACAACTACCCATCCCCATGGTGGTCTGCTCAACCATGCGACGCAAAATTTACTCATATCAGCATCATACATAAACGAGGAGCCATTGATTACAGAGAAGGCAGTTACATTGGATTCCCACTGCAAACTACAAGCTATTGACCTCATCTGCAGATTCCAAACCTGAAAGGGAGAAGGATGTTCAAATAGTTAGCTATTTATGCCAACACCAATGATTTGGAAGCCTCACTGAATCTGAACTTCCTGAGAAGCTATTTTATTTGAAAATGTTCGATGAGAAAGACTTAACGTTATTATGGTAGATTACGGATCATAGAGTTTAAGTGAGTGATATTGAAATGATAATATCGTATAAAAGTCTAGGAGCTGAATAGGCAACCCACGTAGATCAAATAGTTTCTTGGTCAAGAAAGTAAATAAAATACTAACACTTCAATCTCAACCTCTTGCAAGAAAAAAAGTGTCTTAAAAGTTTGAATTAAGTAGTACTGATGGATCAAATGCATTACCATACAATATATCACTTTGTGTATGCAGAAATATAATATGACCTGAAGGATGAGAACCATTTAAATGTGCAAGCATATTGAGAGTAAAGGGTTGATAATTACTGATATCTACGAAAAACATTCACAGAGAAAAATGCTTTAAGATGAAAGCAATCAAAGAAAAATTCCAAGCCAGGAGAAGACAAACAGTTACACTTTTGGGATCCTTGTGCTGGCACAAATACTTAGGTTTATTTATTTTAAAATTACAAAAAAAAATGACTAAAACAAAGGTGTTAACAAATTTGTGACGAGTCATGGACAACACGCTCATAAAAAAAATATATACATATTTTTTTTCTGATGAGTCGTGGACACGCTCTGCGACTTCAATTTTTTTAAAATTAAAATTAATTATTATTTTTTTGTAATTATTAATTTAAATAATTTATCAATTATAATTAATAATAAATTTAAAAATATATTAGTAAAAAAATATTATCAATTGTTACAAATATTACGATAATTACAAACAAATGTTAAAAGTGACCATCTGTCTCATAATTGCTGTGACGTTGTTTGGCTTCGATCAAGACGAGTAGAGACACGAAAAGTAGTGTGTGAACCAACTCAAATTTCGGGACATCCCGATAATACTACAAATTCCAATAACTTTATTTCATAAAATGTTAAAAGTGATAGTCGTCCCAATAATACTACAAATTCCAATAACTTCAACATTATAAAAAATAACATAGCAAAAATAATTATAATAAGTTTATTAATATAATCATTAATTAATAATTACTATTTTAAATATTTTACTAATTATAGTTAGTAACAAATTTAAAAATATATTAATTAAAAAAAGTATAATCAACTATTACAAATATTATTTATTGTCTACCGTCGCTGAATCATTAGGTTGTCTTGAAATGGCTTATTTATTTTAATAAATAAAAAAAAGAATAACAAAAATAAAACTTTTTTTGGTTAACAAAAACAAAAAGTTGTGGATAGCCATCCACGACTTGTCATTTTTTTTTTCTTGAAATACGTGTTATTTGGCTTCGATCAGGACGAATAGAGACACAAAAGTAGTGTTGTGAACCAACTCAAATATTGGGACATCACAATAATACGACAAATTCTAACAAATTCAACATTATAAAAAATAACCAAAAGTTGAGTTTTATTGTAATTGCTAAGTTTTATAAATAACCAAGTGTTACAAAAAAAATTACAACTCATGTAATTGCTAAGTTTTACTGTTATTTTTATGAAATGAAGTTGTTCGAATTTGTAGTGATATTGGGATATCTTGAAAACTAGAACAAAATATGATTTTTCACTACAGTTAATTATTATAGCCAAAAGAAAAAAATCATGTGAAATACAAATCAACCACGACTTTGCAACGACCATTAGCCGTTGTTTTTGCAAATGTAGCTAAAACATTAGCCATGGCCAAAAACCATGGTAAATATTTTGGCTATGGCTAAAAAAACCATTGCGAATATTGATTAATTGTGGTAAAAATTTAAATTTTGGGATACTTGCATTCCCCTCCCTAAGGTTTGATGTAATTACACGTAAACCCCTATAATTTGAAAATTACATCTAGTACCCCTGAGGTTTGCTTCCACTAAATAAGTCCTCCGTTAGTCAAAATTTACTAAATTTACTGTATTAACAAAAAATTGAAGGAAAATTGATATTTACACTCAATTGACTTATCACACTTACTGCAAGTCAAATAATTTTTTTCGGACTAAATTACTTTTATAACGGTGAAGATATACCTCCTTACATGCATTAACACATGAAGATGTATGAAGGTAATTTGGTCGTGAAAATATTTATTTAGCCAACAATAAGTTAGTAATAACTCAATTGGGAAAAAATATAGATTTTTGTTTGATTTTTTTGTTGATATCAGAAAATTCAATGAATTTTGATTAATGGGTGGACTTATTTGTTAGAGGAAAGTAAACCTTAGGGGTGCTAGATGTAATTCCCAAACCACAGGAGATCTACGTGTAATTACACCAAATCTCAGGGGAGAGGAATGTAATTATCCCTTAAGTCTTTGCTTTAGTTTTATTTAACCGTGGTTAGTAGTATTGATTTATCATAATTTTTTAAGTCGTGGTCATTAATAGTGTAGCGAAAACTCAATTTTTTTGTAGTGGAAACTTCAGGTAGTTCACACACTACTTTTCGTGTCTCTACTTGTCTTGATCGGAGCCAAACAACACCGACGCAATTATAAGATGGGTGGTCACTTGTAACATTTATATGTAATTATCGTAATATTTGTAACTGTTGATTGTATTTTTATACCAGCACATTTTTAAATTTATTATTAATTATAATTGATAAATTATTTAAATTAATAATTATTAAATATTTAAATTATAAAATATAATTATTTAAATCAATAATTATAAAAAATAATAATAATTTTAATTTTTAAAAAAAAATTGAAGTTGAGGAGTGTGTCCACAACTCAAGTCACAGATGGCGTCCGCACTTGGAGTCTGTTTTTTTGTTTTAGTCATACTTTTTCTTTTTTGTAATTTTAAAATAATAAAACCAAATACTTAGGTTAATAAGAAAAAATTTTGACATAGCAACAAGACGAGCCTATGTATGTGAGGCAACTAAGAGAATAATACATTCCATAAATTTTCAGGGTGTAAGCAGTGTTAGAAGAAAATTTAACACGGCATAACTACAATGATGAGAACATAGAGAAAGCACAAGACAGAGTTGTGCATTACAGATGACAGAAATAAGAAGCATTTCATCATATACCAACAACAGGAGATTAAGAGAGTTATGCACACCTGAATATCATTATCATTTGTAATGCTAACTAAGAAACCTTGATTCTGCAGAAACTGCAAACAGAAAAATGCGGAAAATCAGAAGTGCAAGATAATATGCTTTAGAATCAACCTCTAGTTGACAAGTGAATTGCTGTCAAATTAACAGAGCAACTGAAGAGATAACTAGCAAGACATGGCTTACAATGACACTTGTTTATGAACACAATGATTATTAACATCAGAGAAAGACATCATTGAAGTTCGGCAGCGTTAAAAATCAAAATATGAACAAAGCTGTTCAACAACAGTGCAGAGTGGGTTTGATTCATCAAACACTACTTATATGAGACACCCATTGCCAAGAATACAAAGAGCCAATTGACTTGAATAAGAAGTTAAGAACCCAATTTGTCATCAAATGTTAGTTAATGACTGCCAGTATTACCAATCAGCTAACAGTTGACATTCTTGATCACCTATTGATGAATTTTTTTTACGTAACACATCCTCTCAAGGGAAATACTTACACCGTTTGAGCCAGCTAAGTTTCTTTGCCTATAAATTGCCCAAAATTTTCTTTACACTGAAAAAACTCATGATGATGCTCATTTTAAGTGCCTCAGGCATCAGATAAAGACAGGAAGCTCAGTATAGCACAGTTGTAGTTCAATTTCAAAAGGCAGATTTCTAGAGCATCAAGCAAAGTCCGGAGTTAATATGGATATCGAAGACAAACCTCTAAGTACTTGTACGGAACCAACTTTGGGGAAATCAAAAGTCCTTCAATATTATCACCACCAATTACCTTTATCCTACCATCCCTGCATACAAGTTGCAAAAGAGTATCATGAATGAGCTGAAGATGGTATTAGGCATGTTCTAAATTGCTGACAAAGGCCCACACATGAAATTATACATATGAAACTATTACCACTAGCAATGCATATATATTTGAAGATGATGATCTCTGTCATTTACAGTGCTTAACAAAGACTGGAAAAATAATGTTCCAAACATCCTGAGTTCTAATGGTGATGAACATAGTCCAATCTTATTATGGTAAACACCAGGGATAACTCAACCAAGCCAAACTAATGGATTTGAAGCAACACCACATAAAAAAGCACAGTGAGGGGAAATTTAAAAAAAAAAAAAAACAAGGATCATAAGATATATGCAATTGAGAATGACGTAAGTCGATCTGAACCATAGACTCTTAAACTTTTCCTACAGAATTTGCCAGAACTCCAATAAGATTAACCAATGATCAAGAACTAAATACTCACTTGTCCCTCATCATCGTCCATCGCGTAACTGATGCGCACATTACACTCACTTTCACAGCGAAACATTTTTGGGTACAAGTTGACGTATTTCCAGTTCAAATATCAAGTCAATACACGCGCAAAGAGAATCTGAAGTAATCATTAAAAATATGTATAAACTTACAATGTTCCGATTGCCAGAAGCCGCTGAATCGAATCAAAAGCAAGAATCGAGGCCGTAGAAGGAACTCCATAGTGTACATTGATCCGAAGCTCCACGTCTTCGGACGCCAGTAAACCCTTTTCATGATGCTGCATCCCAACACCAAAAAAAAAAAAAACAAGAAACGCACAGGAAATAAGGAGGGGAAAACAAAACAACGAAACACTTGAAATTCCGTTCAACTGAAAGAATAATTAATAAAGGAGACAATCTTGAAACCTGATGACGATGAACGGCCTTCTGAATGAGGCTTTGCGAACATGTAATCTTTTTAGTGTTCGAAAAATCGAACGTCGGAGCTAATCCTTTTAATATCGGAAAATCGAACGTCGGAGCGTATAGTTGATTCCGAAGTGTGGTTTTCCCGTTTGTTTCAAAGAAGTTGGCAAAATAGGATTTCTCGATTTGTACGCTACACAGCGCCGGAGGATGATTTGTCGTGGGCCCCAAACGGAGTTGGGACTTGCAAGGAAAAGGGTTTATGCAACTACATATACGGGCCGGGTCACGGGCCGACCATTATTCTGGAAGCTGTATTTTATATTATTTTGTTGTTTCCTATTCTTCAACGGCATGTGAAATTTGGTTGTGTGTTTTGACAAAACGTATGTTGTGGGAAATATACCTAACAATTGTGTTTTGAAATTTCAAAATAATTATTTTGGTATTTAGCTAAAATTATTTTAAAAAAATTACATATCTAATCAAATATTTATAAAGATAAATAAAAACAAACTCTCGTGATATTTGACATAAAATAAAAATCTCACCAATTCGCATGATTTTAAAGATCGTCTAACAATTAATCAAATCTATTAGTATACACTATATTTTTATCCTTGTTTTTTTTTGTAACCTGATCAAAATACCATTGTCGACTATAAATTTATATATATATATATATATATATATATATTTTTTTTTTTTTTTTTTTTTTTTTTTTTTGATAAAGCAATCAGTTCATTAAAACTAACGCCCGTCCATACATGTTGAAAACACATGTATGGAATTTTTTATTTATATTTTGAAATTTTTTATGGATTAAGTAGGTTTCTCTTTTTTGCAAATTTTCATTTTTTTTCACTCATCTTATCGATTTTTTAATAATTATTATTTTCTTTAAACAATAAAAATTAATCCCATAGATCTTAGTATGTATTTATTATTGATCGTCATTATACGTATTTCTCGCAAACATATAAAAAATAATTTTGGTGTGTGTGGATGAAAAAAAGAAAGGAATCCGTGAAAGAAAAAAAAATGTTCACTTAGATGATAGAGAACAAATAAATTATCATCGTAATTTTATTAAAAATACAGAAGTTTGTAAGAGAGAAAAAAAAAACAAAGAAGTAATGTGAGTAATAAACGTGGGTAGTGGGTTGAGTAATTATTAAAAAAATATTAAAATTTCTACCTAATTTTTTATTCAAATGGTATAAATGAATTAAACATTAAATTGAGATATTTTAAAATTAGTATGATATATATATATATATGTGTGTGTGTGTGTTTGAAAGGAGTTAGTAGCACATTAATATTCAACGCTTTTGAGATAAGGGTAGTTGTCCAGTAGAAAACAAATAACAAGCGGAGAGTAGTTGGAACTAAAAGATATGATATTCGTCATATTAAATAAATTTCACGATGATGTCAATAGGGGATGTAGCTCAGATGGTAGAGCGCTCGCTTAGCATGCGAGAGGTATGGGGATCGATACCCCGCATCTCCATTTTTTCCACTGCTTGGGTTTGGGTGGGGAGGAGATTCAGGGGTCAGGCTCAGGGCTCACCCCATTAATTGTCGCGGACATCCTCATTTTTCAGGATAAAATTTATTTTCATCTCTAATTTTTTAAAATAGCCCCTATTATTTTAATTAATTTTAAATTAGTCCCTCTACTGTTTTTTTCAGCATAAATTCTCCTGAATTTCCCTTTTAAAAGCTTTATCTTAAACTATTTTGGTTCGTTCATTTTCATTTTACTACAATTTAATCCGTTGCACACAAATTTGTATATGAAAATTATATTTTTGTCAAATATTAGTAAATATATTATTACTTTAATTTTAAGTTAGTAAATTTTTTAAATATTAGACATGCCTATATTTCACTATACACAAGTTATCAAGCTAAAAAAATGAAAAAATATATTGATAATTTGTTAAATACAAGTGAAAGTTATATATTTATTTAATTTTAAGTTGAATCTAATATATTTGATATGTATATACATCATTGCAAAAATAAATATGTATTTATTTAGGTTTTTGTTAATAAAATATTCATATTATTAACTATTAATTTTTATATAACATTAAGTAGGAGTTATCAACTGTGACTATGTAATTTGTGCATCAAATATATTTTGTTTAAAGTTAATCTTTAATAAAATGCATTCAACATATTCTTTTGAAATATAATTAAAAATAAATATTCTTTTGTCGAGTTAAAAAGTAATTAAAAAAATGAATTATAGAAAAATATATGAACATGTCGCAGGATTGATATTATTTTGTAAATAAATATCATAAAAGTTAAATATATATTTTGACAAAAATATTAATTTTTTAAAAAAAGTATATTTGACAAAAAATAATTCCTTAAATTTAAAAGTATCTTGACAAAAAAACTTATTTTTTGATAAAATACATTTTTTTTTTCTTGCATAGTATTAAATTTCTTTATACAAAATTATTTTGACAAAAATATTAATTTTTTTTTCTATACGTAAGGGAGTAAATTGCACTGTAAATCAAATGTGAGGGACCATTTATTTTCTTGCTTTACTCCTTCAAACTTCAAATTTATTTCTTAAAATCATGTTTTCCAAATTTATCTTATTTCTATATTATTGAATTAAATACAAATATAAATTTTTTATCCGAAAGAAAAGTCAAAATATTAAAAAAAAGTATCATTTGACAAAAATAATTTATTAAATATAAAATATCTTGACAAAAATATTAATTTTTGATAAAATAACTTTTTTCCATTGCATAGTATTCAATTCTTTTACGCAAAACTATATATTTTGACAAAAGTATTAAGTTTTTCTATATAATTTGTGCAAATAGAGTAAATTACAATAAAATTAAACACGAGGGATCATTACTATAAAAAAGCTAAAATTTTATAAAGCTTAATTTACGAAAATCATATAATTTGGCCCAAAAATTAATGCCAGGAAAAACATTAAAAAATTAATTAAAAATATACGAATGATTTTGAAGTTGGTTTGAAAAGTCAACGATTAAAATGATTTTTACGCGAATTTCCCATTTATTTATTGCTTTACTCCTTCAAACTTCAAATTTATTTCTTAAAATCATATTTTCCAAGCCTATCTTCTCTCTATGTTATTGAATTAAATACAAATAGGAATATATATTTTTTATATGAATGAAAAGTGAAAAATATCTAATAACATCCATCGTGATATAACCTAATTTCGACCACTCGTGTCAAAAAATATCTAAATATTAATGACTTTAATGAGACATAATTCGTAGCCAACAAGATATTAATTAATCTAAAAGGAGGATTAGTGTTGGGGTTGGCTACTATTATTACTATACATAAAGGCTTATTTATGAAAATGTAAAGACGAAAATGGCAAAATCTTTATACGTCGTATCAGCGTTTTATCTATACTATTATAAAAAAAATAAATAAGAGTTATAGATTTAAAGTGGTAGTTCTCATACAACTACACTAAAATTTTAAAATATAAAAATGCCATTTTATATAGAATTTAATTAACTTCTCAATTCATATTTAATTAACTATTCAATCATATTTAAAAAAAAGTCATATAATTACTGCATTCACAAATTAAATTTACTCACTTTTGTTTAGTTTTATTGTTAATTAAAATAAAATTAACATATTAGTATTTATAGATATAATGTATGTGGTACAAAGTTTTAATTTTTAATTTAATTCAAGTAAAATATATATTAATAATTAATAAATAAAAAAATTATCAACTTATATATAAAATTGTAAAATAATGATAAAATTTAATATATAAAAATAAATAATAATTTTTAACAAAATAAAAATATTAATAAATTTCTGTGCGTATCTACTGCATGCCACGTAGTCTAGGTTGCGAAAATGGCAAAATCGTGTTGCGATGTATCACGGTTTTATAATTAAGATAAGAAAATGGATATCAAAGTGCGTGCCGCTGCCAATTCGATCTCTCTCATCATCTGCCACCTTTACTAGTTACTACCCGTCGAAGTCCAAGTCCAAGGTCTAACCAAAACGTCACTCAATTTAATTGCTGTTGCGATATATCTCCAACCCCTTTTCTTCCTCTGCAAATCTCTGCAACTCCGTTTCTCTACCTTTTGATCGAACGGGTGCTAGAAATCGATCGCCATGAAAGTTCCTGCTTCCCAAGCTCAAGGTTTTCTACTACCCCCCCCTTTTGACTTAATTCGGTTGTCTCTCCTTTTCTATTTCCGTTTTATGTTTTGCAATTTTAGTTTTCCGTTTATGAGTTTTATGTAATCATATGGTTGAGTATTATTTATGTAATTGGATGATTTATACCTTGAATGATGACGCAGAGGATATGATTAAGGAGGCAAAGAGCAACTATTTTGATTTGCCAGGCTTGGATGTTTCTATCGCGTTTCCCCAAGCAACCCCAGCTTCCATCTTCCCTCCTTGTGGTAAGATTTATTGTCCTTAAGATTGCATCTATTTCTTAATAATAATAATAAAAAAAAAGATTTCATCTATTTCTTTTATGTGTGTGGCCTGCAAACATGGGGCATCTCTGTTAGAAATTAAATTTTTTGTGCCTGTGACACTTATGAAATAGTTGGTTTCTGGATGCTTTATATGATTTGTCGCTGTGCTAATTCTGAGCTCTTGAAACTCACAGTGTCAGACTATTATCAATTTGATGATCTGTTGACTCCTGAGGAGCAAGCTCTCAGGAAGAAAGTACGAGAGTGCATGGAAAAAGAAGTTGCTCCAATAATGGCGAAGGTGCTTCTTGTTCTGTAATCAAACTTTATGTCTTCAGTTTCATATCATACCATAGTATTTTTGCTCGTTTTTATTTATTTTTTTTGCTATAAGTTCTGTAGCTGTGTGTCACAAAATACATAAAATTGAAATCAGCAAAATCTTGAGCGTTTTGATTCTTATGCATAGAGATTTAAGCATAAATCCGGCTCATGGTTTGTTTTACTGACAAGGATGGTTTTGTAAATGTGCCTTTTCAGTATTGGGAGAAGGCAGAATTTCCATTTGAAGTGGTTCCAAAGCTTGGTGCGTTGCGCATCGCCGGTGGCAGTATCAAGGTTGTTAAACTGAAACTTTTCCGTTTCTTCCAGTTCCTAAAATGATGGCTACAAGAATGTAGACCATGTGGTATCTAACTGGATATAGAATTCAGGGCTATGGTTGTCCGAACCTCTCCATTACTGCAAATGCCATTGCTACAGCTGAAGTTGCAAGAGTTGATGCCAGCTGCTCTACTTTCATTTTGGTTCATTCTTCTTTGGCAATGCTGACTATTGGTACGTCTTGCTATTTTTTCTTAATTGATGGTCATTGTTTCCTTTTTATGCTAAGTTCGGTTGATATGTAGGTCATTTACTGTTTATTTATGGTAATAAACTTATTATGATTTCTTGGTCTGTCAAGGATAGGACTGTGTGGATCAGAAGCACAAAAGCAGAAATATTTACCATCTCTTGCCGTCCTAAAAACCGTAGCATGTTGGGTGAGGAAGTCTTTTCAGTGCATAATATCCTGAACATTTGCCCTTCTTCTCCATATTTCAGTAACTATAGTATGATTTTGATTGGATCTAGGCTCTGACGGAACCTGATTATGGTAGTGATGCAAGTGCTTTGAAAACAACTGCAAGGAAGGTCTGGACAAATGTTACTGTTACCACTCTCTCTTTCCTTTAAACATTGCGTATTGGTAATTTGGTATATTTACTTATTTTGGGGGTTCACCATGGGGATAGATTATTTAGGAGTCTCACCAAAAAAATTCTTCATCCTGTTCAAGGTGTATTGTTATCTTCTGTATTAGTGAGTGTATGTGTGCGCCTTGCTTATGTTCTTCCATGGTAAATTGATTTACTGATTTCAATTAATCAGGTTGACGGAGGCTGGATTATTGATGGGCAAAAGCGCTGGATAGGCAACAGCACTTTTGCGGATGTTTTAGTTGTTTTTGCCAGAAACACCTCCACAAATCAGATAAATGGGTAAGTGAAAAATATATAGCCTCTTGCTTGTGTCCCTTCTCTGCATAATCGAGTCTTATCTACGGAAGCACATCATAAAAAGTCCCGTTAGTGTTGAGATAGTCCATTTTTCAATTACTCAGTATCAGCTTTTTGCTTTTAGTTGTTTTGTGGTCGTTGCGGTTTTGCTGGCCTTTCTCCTAAGTGATACCAGTCAGCATTCAGGCTGCTAATGGTCGAAATCTGGCAGATATGTTTGTTGAAATATCTTCTTTATGGAAAAACATTTGTCATGTACTTTGGAATTATGGTATAACAAAGCGCTATCTATGTCTGTAATATCTATTGGCTGAAATGCGTCTGCTACAGATTCATCCTAAAGAAGAACACTCCTGGTTTACAAGCTACTAAAATAGAAAACAAAATTGGCCTGAGAATTGTTCAAAATGGTGATATTCTATTGAAGAGCGTTTTTGTCCCTGATGAAGACAGACTTCCTGGAGTTAATTCTTTTCAAGATACAAGCAAGGTATCGAATTGTGGTACTTGACCATCGGTCCAATATCTGCTTGCTTTTTAGATGTTAAATGCCCAGATATGCAGCAGCAAACATACTTTACATAATTCATCTCGAACAAATTTACTAGCATATATTCTCAATTATTGTTGTAATATAGCTTCTGCTTACAAGATATTACATCCCTTGCTCGATTACATTTAATACTTTTATCTGTATTTACATTTCTGATTCAACTTTATCTGGAATATAGGTGCTTGCTGTTTCACGCGTCATGGTCGCCTGGCAACCTATTGGCATATCAATGGGTGTTTACGATATGTGTCACAGGTAGTTAATACTGCCTTTTAATTTTATTATGGTTTACACATTAAATTAAAGTGGATTATCAGAAGGAAAATGTAAGATCACCTTACAGAATCTTGGTCGTCAAAAGTATGATATTTTTCTGCTCAATTCTGTCAGTTTAAAGTTTGAATCACAAAGACTAAGTTGTCCTAATTAGTACCAGGCCATTCTTGTTGCCAACCTGTGCTTCAACTGGCCTTCTTTAAGTATGCATGAGTTATCTTAACGGAACGTATTTCAGCTTCTTTGTAATGGCATAGAACAATTGAAATTATAATTCTTTGATCCTTACTGTACAGTTATTTAGTTCCTTTATATTCCCTCTTGAGGCGTTAATGTGAACTTGATGTCTGATGCTTGAAGGTACCTGAAGGAGAGGAAGCAATTTGGTGCTCCATTGGCAGCTTTCCAGCTCAACCAACAGAAACTAGTTCGCATGTTAGGTAATGTTCAGGCAATGTTTCTTGTTGGTTGGCGTTTATGCAAGCTGTACGAGAGTGGTAAAATGACTCCTGGTCATGCTAGCATGGGCAAGGTAAAATGTTGCTGTTCTTATTTAATCTAGAAATCCGGATATAATTAATGTTTGTTTTTTAACTAATGGGTTTGTGGTTTGTGTCAGTCTTGGATTAGCTTGAAGGCAAGGGAAACTGTTTCTCTTGGGCGAGAATTACTTGGTGGCAATGGAATTTTAGCTGAATTTCTCGTTGCAAAGGTGTGATAGCATGTCTTGTACAGTATTATTTTTACCGAATTAAAATATCTGGTCATGTGTCATCCTAGAATGCACTAGAGTTTTAACGTTGGTCAGTTCAAGTTATGATGTTTAGCTGATGACATGATCTTTTTGCTTTGGTGGTTATTTTTGCTCAGGCTTTCTGTGATTTGGAGCCCATATACACATATGAAGGTACTTACGACATCAACACCCTGGTAACAGGCAGGGAGATAACTGGCATTGCTAGTTTCAAGCCAGCTGCATTGAGCAACCGGAGCCGTCTCTAAAGTTGCTCGCACTCATGCCCAGGATACTAAAATCATGCTTCAAGTTGGTGGATCTGTCTAAGTTGTGGCCAACGGTGGATCTTAGTTGGGCTCTGATGTATAATTTAAAGAACCAACATAATGGAGTCACAAGCATAAAGTTTACTTGCCCCAGAGAAACTTTTGTTTGTGACCGGTTCAAGTGTAATAAATTATCTATTAAATTTTGCTGCCTAATGCTGTTTGACACATATTTTAGAATATCGACACTGCATCTCCAGATTATAATTCATTATATTTGCAGTGTGAATTGTGGACTCTTCAACATTCTCTGATAACTTTTCCTTTTGTGGAGAAAATGCTAATGGATTGAGGGTGAGTCTTTCGGAGAACAGGTTGCTCTCAGGCGGTTCTTAGAGTTAGTGCATCTTTAGCTGGTCCAAAAAGCAATGCTGTAACCGATATTTTAAGGTTTGTCCCTGCGAGTGATATTCTTTACTCAGTAGTCAGTACGTTTCAATCTCATGCTGATGAATACAAGGGGTTCTTAGCATAATGTAACCCCTACGAATCTTGAGCTGCCCAATCGCATGTTGGTCTGTTTTCTTCTCGGGAGTGTCATGACTTCGAAATATTTGCTGGCTTTGCAGTAGCTCGGATACTATGAGGAGCTTGTGGGAGACTCCGCACTAACAGCATTTAAATGGTTTGGAAATTAAATATGTAATTTGGCATTTTTTTTATAGGATTTTTTGCGTAGTACTCATAGCACATGGGGGGCTCGCATTTTTCCCATCATGAAACCATGAACTGCGAACCAAAGTGACTTTTAGTACCTTTTACGTTCTATATACTACAAATATAAAATTCGCCAATCAAAATCTCAGAGGTGTTCGATCAATAATAACTCTTTTGTAATAAAAAGAGAAGAAGCTCAGCTCTTTTACCAATCAACACAAAAGAAATGCAAGAAGATGAATATACATGAACCAAATACAGCCACAATCTTTCCAGGAACACTACAGAATATCCGCATTCAGAAAAAGGGACCCTGTTGTTTTGTTTTCAACTAAAAATTTATGTTACTTCAATGTCAAACAATTTCCCCATCACAAGAATGCAGCATTATGACTATGTATCCATAACAAGTTACAAGAACGTTTATACATAACAAAGAATGGGGAAAGCCACAATCAGCAAGAATCATCTCTTCTTGAAGCCATATTTCTTCCTCTCATAGAACAAATCAGTCTTGGCACTACCCAAATTTACTATCTTTGGACACCCATCCCTGTCTTTTTCCAGCTGAGTGCACTCTTTGCAATAGTAGGCGTCTGAAATCCCCACCCTCCACAGATAACACACCGCCCTTGAAAAGATCCATAGTTGCACTCATCACATATCCGTACAAGAGTGCAAGGGCGCACATATGAATCACATATCACGCATTTACCATCATCTTTTTCACATAGCCTGCCTATCGCTATTCCTGGTTGCTTGCGGCACATGATTAAATCAGGATGATGTTTAGCCATAACCCCTGGATCTCTTCCTACAAATATATTAGAGTCAATAATTTATTTCACATGAAGAGCATAATTTCCTTCTATCAGAGGAAGCAGGAGCCGAGATTAACATACAAAGAAGGATCTTTTCCTGAATGGTTTTGTACATTGCCAAGGCAAAAAGTATAACCACACTTGCCAATATGGTAGACAAGATCCTCTCTTCTATGAAAAAGCCAAACTATGATACTAGTATCATCTCTGTCTAGCTTGCATTTCAATAAACTATAATTCTTTGACACCTTTCTAATAACAACCGCAACATTGAATTTGTCCTTAACTAAGAATATGAGTTCAAAACTCAAACATAGGGTTCCACAAACAAAAGAATAACACAAAATCAATATTAGCGATGCATGACGATATGGGCTGCCAGTAATCAAAAGCACACAAACAAATATTTCTAAGAACAGCAAGAAGAGCTGTAGACCTTCTAGAGAGTTTGAGCTTAATAAAGATATACTTTGCAAGCTACATAGGAAAAACTAGAAAATTAGCAGGCTGCACCGCCCATTGTACGACTTCATAAATAGCACCTATAGCCCTTGCACAACTGGTGAATAGGAAGAGGCCGACCCCCTTTCACTATAAAAATAGAGAACACATTGGCTTGAATAAGGACACAGATTGACCCAATAAAATTTGGGTACATTTTCCGTTCTTCACCGTTGGAAGTTCTTTACTACATCACATGAAAAGTCCAGATGCTTTTCACTTTTTGCCAGCTAAATTAGTTCTAAGATTTAGGAAATGCTAAAAATTAGTTCTTTTAAGCCATCACTTGAGTTACCAAGTGAGCAGCCACAAGGTTCCTAGATGTCTCCGATTCATTGCTTTCATGACAAAAACACCCATTTAAAATCTCTAAGTTTTCTCAATACCGTTATATTTTACGCAAATTGAACTATTACTCTAAGACAGAAAATTCATCTGAATCTTATCTTAATAGCGCTGTAAAGATTATAAAACCGTCGGTTTCTCCTCTTTATTCCACATAATTTTCAAACAGAAAATATTCAACCACATATTTAATCAGGAAATAATCACAAAATAGGGCATAGAATCCCTCAGTGTTCATGTGCGAGCGTGAAGTGGATGAGAGGGAAAAGAGAGAACCTGCAACGACGAGGCGCCGATTGAACCGCGCAGACGAGATAAGGAAGTCTGATCGCCTCTTATATTTTCCCTTTTCCCTTTTTCATGTTGTAGGTCAGTCGTATGTATCTTCATCAGCTGGGTTTTATCATTTAATCCCTAATCTCCATTTTAATTGCATCACTCACCATAGAAAGTAACACTGTTTATGTGGGCTCCTTTATTTAGTTTGTTAGAAGTAACAGTGTTAAGAGCTCTGACCTCCTCCTTTGACTTTCCATTCCTTTAACCTCACGAAGCTACATTGGGATTTAACCAGTCACTGTCTAGGAGTATTTGGAAGGAACTTGTTGGACAATGAAACCTATAACGCTGTGTGTTGCAGAAAATGTATTGCTCAAATTCGAAATTTTGGTAAAGATTGAAGTGCAATCATTTCAAGACTGTTTGATCTCTAAAATTAACACACCACATTCTAACAACTGCGCCCATTATAAAAAAAAAATGGAATAATAGACTAATAAGTTTTAACACATGGAAAGAAAGAAACAAGGAAAGAAAAACAGTAGGAACGAGGAGAGAGAGCTTGGTATCTGCGTGTCAAATGATATACAAACATAACCTATTTATAGAGAGAAAAGGCTTAAGTTGTTGAGAAATGTTGTTCAAGATGAAAATACTATAGGAGATAAAAAATTATTATAAGGTAAAAAGAAAACCTGAAGTATGACATTTATGACTACTCTTGATTATCCAGATGAACTTACGCTGATTAACTAAAACAGTATAATTCAATAAAAACACAAAGCCGCCAAGTGATTTGCAGACTATTAACAGCTTCACCATTTATCAAACAGACACAGGCTATTATTACTCTTTTACCAAGTCCTTCTAACTTTTCTGCATACCAACCTCGTCTTCAACCAACATACCGGGTTCAAAGATTGTACTACTGCTAGTACATTTTACAAAGTTATTAAAAAATAAAGTATGTGACAGAAAGTGTTTAGAAATGAAGTAAATAGTGCAGAGTTTGCCAAGCGTCAGTTACAACAGACCACAGAGCCGAGGCCTTGAGCAAATTTGCCTTCCATTGGCTTTGATTACTGCCATCACACCAGCAGTTAGACCAGCACAGATCACCGAAGATAGATACTGATGTGCTTGTCTTCCCCCTACATTAAAATCACACAATCTTAGAGACTACTGTCATAGCACTAGAGTCATTAAGCATATCAGAATTTGCCAATACCTTGGTTCAATGTGATTGACGTCACTGTCAATCCTCCAACTAGTAAAGCTGATGCAACAGGAAGATACTGAAAATTTACAGTTGCAGAACAGGAAAGTAGTCATTGCATATTTCAAAATGAAACAGAACAAGATATTAGCAGGTTATAGTGGCATTTGAAGATGAAAAGTGTCATAAAAAAAAAAATACAGGTCCCATGCAGACAAGTTGACTAACGGCAGCTAGCTGCACTAGTTAGGGGAAGTAGGACAAACTTCGAAGAGGAATTTCATGTGAAATTAAATGACATGGAATGTGTTGTACAGATATAAAGCCTTTTGAGTTAACTTTAGGGATGATCCAAGACAGATTTGACAGGAAATGTGGATCCATGTAATTCCTTGATTTGAAGTGCCTAATCTTATTCTGAAATTCCAAATTGAAATGTGATAAATATGCAGTTCAATAAGAGATTCGTGGTTGATATCAACTTTTCGTCCTACATATAAGCTTTCCCATCAGAAAGGAGATAAAGAAACTTAGTCTTTTTTTTGTTATTTCACTTCTGAATCCATTATTGATTGACAGCATAGTGTTGACATTGAGGTCATGCAATAAGCCAGCCAAACAGCAGTAGACGTCCATTAAGAAAGTGGTTAGGATTTTAGGGCGACAAAAGGAGATGTGCGCATGTCTACCCTATGAATCTTACAAGCAACAAATATAGGTCCAACTATGTAGGAGCAACACAGATATGCCATTCCATGAAACCTGAAATTGAAGGTCATTATGGGGAGGGGTTATTGCTTACAGAGAGGGTATCAAATCCTCTAGGCTGGGAAGGAGAGGGGCCATTTCTGTCACAGTATAGCGACCACTTATAAGGTCAATTGCGTCCTGTGAGATAGCAAAAGCGTGTCAGAAACCTCCTTATATATTTACTCCATGAATAAGAATACAGCATCTATGACCAGTAATACTCAATGGCTTGCCTCGAACTCCATCTTGAAAATTATTTAAGTAATATCTTGAGAGGGCACTCATCCCATCTTTGATAATACCAGCCATTGTCTGTTTTCCATATCTGAGACATAATAAGTCACATAAAGGATGAAAACCTTTGCTGATTATATTTAATCTAATAGAATGTACTTGCAGAAAAATTGCATTTTCCTTAGGATACCTCACAAGGTCCCGTTTCAATGCTTGGGTTCCAGAGTACTCAAGGCTTATTTCATCCCCATGATCCACCCATACTATCATGAAAAACAAGGGTCAGCACAAGGAAATATTTAGTCGCTAATATTCTATAAACAGAATTAATCAAAGAAGCATCAATTATTTGGTCCATACAAGTCTTAAAAATTTCAAAATCTTCACCAAACATCGAAATACATTCGGTTGAAGAAATTGCACCGACTCTCTGCAGCTGAGAATTTAAAGACTTCTGCCCAAGGTAGCTCTGCATTTAAAACATCACATACTTGGTACTCAATTCATTCTGAAACTATCTTCCATAAATGAAGCAAATGTTTTTTAAAAAATTGAGAATCCAAGGAAAGGGGTGGCATGTAATGAAATGGATGAAACAGATATGTCGCCTCTTACCTGTGTAACATTTGTTCTATCAAGGCAATGCAGTTAGATCTAACTACACCTTCCTGTTCAGCTAACACCTTCCCTTCAGGATCTAAAAGGAAGTATCTGTTCAGCTGGAATAGTAAATATTAAAAGAGTATAACAAAGATACAGCATAGGAGCATTCTTGCAGCCGTTTCATGAAATTGAAGTATTAAATGGAATGTTCCTTCATTACCCTTGCATCTCAAAGTCTTCTGCGAGTTGGTCGTACAGGAGTCGTATATTCTCAAAATTCCCATTGCCACACACTTGGTGAAAGTCAAATGAGACGTACCTGGAGCAATAGCATATAAAAAAAATATATTTATTATATTTTCACACTTGTAACATGGTGAAATAGGAGAACGAAGATAAAATTTTTGGAAGAAACCAGAATACTGCAAAATGAATCCAAATTAAGTATAAATACATTGTTCGCACTACCTATATATGAGTTGTCAATACCTAGGGACACCAATTTGGACCAACAACTGAAATTGTGATCCTCAGATGTTCGCTAAGAATTGATAGATAGCATAAAAGCATTTCATGTCCGCTATTTCTCTTTCTCGAACAATTTCTGAATTATCTAAGTGGAATATGAATGCTCCTATTTCATTCCATTTCCTTCCCTAACAGATATGCAAACAGGATAATATAAGATATATATACAACAAATGGAGAAAAATCACCTCACGTTAGGAAGCTTTTGCACTAGCTTTTGCATTTCTTCTGCATAAGCCATACTTAACAAACCTTCATCTCCATGCTATACGATACAACCAAAAAGGGACTAAGGATAAGTATTGAGAAGTGGAACTTTTAGAACATTATTGATCTGGCTATAACGACTAGTAGCTCCAATGGTGCAAAATGAAAATTAGTGATTAAAAAAAAAGGTGCAAATGCATCCAGAAAAAGTTCTCCATAATTTCATAAAACAAAAAAATGATTCAGCCTAGATTCTTCAGCGACCAAATGCTTGAGAGGTGTCAACCAAGAATATCTGACCTTATCCGTTAGGTCAACAGCAATGCAACCTCCATATCTTTGCAATATATCATTAAAATGGCGCTCCACGACTTCTGACTGAAAATAAGACGTTTGCTAACAATGACAAAATAGCGACTACAAGAAATACACAACAGTGAAATGGGAGGGAAAATATGGGGGCATGTACATACTGTCTGTTCATGATGAATTATATTGAGTCGTGGTTTATAGCTCAAATCAACAATTTGCTCCCACAGAAGTGGAATTGACCCCCGAACCTGAGAACAAGAGACATAATAAACTTGTTTCCTCACGGTTGAAATGCAAAGGATATGAATATATACTGCAAAACTTTAATTTACAAGTCTACAGAACTGTTAATGATGGGGACCCAAAACAAGATCATTTTGATAAATTGGAGCATTTGATGTGATGTCAGGGAATAGCCGAGGTCAATGAGTAGTAACTGCGGTTGGAACTATATCATAAAAAGTGTGCATTATGGTTTTCTTTGAGAGAAAAAAAAAATGCAATAACTTTAGTAAACCTGCAGGAAAGAGGAAATATGGCCTTCAATGTCCAGCAGCTGCTCAGTTTCTATGAAATTTGCAGTATCTCCGCCTAGATTAGCTCCTCTTCTCCACATTCTTGTCCCTAAGCTCAAATTGCCAAAAAAGTATTCAAATAAATGTCACATGGAAATAGATTAAATATAAACCATATTTTTGTACCTAGACGCCTTGTACACCTCCGAGACAGTAATTTTATAACAGCTGGTGAATTTTTCAGCTTCATTTCTCCAGTCTGAAAGCTTTAGCCTTAGTCAAGTGAAACATAACTGTATGTTTTTTTTGGTTTTCAATAGCTGTTAGGCATGAGAAAGAGACGTAACCTGAAGGGCAGGAAGGGGAGGGAAGGTTGGAAGGGTTGGGAAGAGAGAAGAGAGAGGTAAGGATATTTCCTTGTAATAAAGGGATGATAAATCCATCAAGCTGCAAGAAGAAAGTCCAAAAAAAAGAAAGTAATATGTTATAATAATCCATACACTTACATTAATGCTCATGCAAAAACATAATGTTTTTCAGCATAGTTCTACCTTGAGAAACTACCACTCTGGTGAGAAGAGATAAGAAATCATTGTTGCATTTTATATTAACAAATCATCCAACAAAGAATGAATCAATACAATTTCTCAACTGCACCAGTAGAAGGAAACATTTATTTCTGACCTTGTTTTCAATAAGTTCCTCCAACAGATTCCTATTCCAAACAAATCGTGGATCACCCTGCAGTTCACCAGAAGAATTCAATTTAACAGCATCAATTTCTAAGGAAAAAATGAATTGAAACTGTTGAAAGTAACTGCAGTTCTGAAGCAAGATAAATGTAGTAAACAATGTAATAGATTTTTCCAGATTAAGTTTCTTTTTTTTTTTTTTTTTTTTTTTTTTTTTTTTTGACAGGAATACTTAAGTTTCTCAAGGAAGCAATCATTGCATGTAAAATAATGAAATAGTCCCAGGAGATTATATGCTTGCATGAATCAAGCAAATGATATAGAAGTATGCGCAAGGTATAGGCCAATCCTGCGGCTTTTTGTTCAATTACTCATGGAGTCAAATTCTCATCAGTACGGGTCAATGGAATAGCCCCCGGCCTCTGATGCCCATATAAAGGACACGACGAGCATAAATACCCTCTTTAACTTCTATTCTAAGGGAGCGAATGCCTTTTATACTGGATCGGAGGAATATGCGACGATTTTCCAGGAAATCCCCAACGAAAAATACATACCATCATGTTTAATATGGGTTCTCATTGCAGCAAATGTAAATTCATCAGCAAGGCATATAAACGTTCGTAGTGTAGTTGAATATACCTGCTTCCAAATTGGTTTGCTCTCCCATCCTGTTGCCAGCTTGCGTCTCTCTGCAAGCTGGTAACTACATCAGCTTTCTCGAAAACAATAAATATAAACACTAGAGCAGGAGCCTACGTTGAAAACTTACTTTAGTGTTATATCTGTTCCATAAGAAAATACAAGCCTGGAGTTGATTCCACTATCTCAACAGCGTCATATAGTAATCATCTCTTTTCTGTAGAAAGATTATGCGAGTATTGCAATTTAACAAGTTCACTAGTAGCAAATGAATGGAGAAACTTTGAGAATTAATTAAGATCAAGAGATGTACAATCATACTTCTTGACTTGTTAAGAATCTCGAAGTCCCATTGCAGGACAGAAACTTCATTGATGTAACCAAGAAAACGGGAAACCCAAGATAAGTTCCAACCTCCTTCCTAGAAGTTATAACAAGTACATATGTACCTACAGAAAGGCTGCATATCAGTTGGCCCCTAAGGTAGACAGAACAAAAAATTATCAAATAAACCAAAAGGCGTAGTAACAAATGAATTTATTTTAAGCATCCACACGCCATTTCAATCACACACCCCAAAGTTAGAACTGAAAAACAAGCCAAACTTGACTGCAGCTCGATTTATTAGCCTCTGGTCTCCATCCCAAGTCACCTCCAAAATGAATTCCATCATGCTGCAATCTGGCTGGCACCAATCCCCATTACTTTGACTTTAACTCTCTCTCACTCATTGTGATGGTAAAAGGACTTAGTATCAGAATGGGAGAACTTATAAACAAAGGAAAAGCTCCTCGAAGTTACTCAACCCAAATGAAAGGTGGACCAGAAAAAAAAAACTGACAGCTTGAAATTTTAAAAGACAAAAATTGGATAAAGATGCATAAAGGACAAAGGATAGTCAAAAGGCAGCAAACAGTCTCCAGCATAATTTATGCTTTAGTTTTTATAAAAAGAGTTGCATTTACTCTCATTTCAATTTGTGAGACCAACTAAATGCTTCCTCTATCAAACACAGCGTGATCCAAATTGTAGTATTCCAGTATTACATAATGATAGATCTTTCAGCTTGATTGTTCCGATTATCGAAACCACATTTTCTCAACATCTTGTATTAATCATATAATGATTAACTTCACAACCATATTTTGTCCTTCTATTACGTGGAATGTTAAGCAGCTACACCTTCTCCCTCTCACATGCACTTCTTAGTCTTTTCCTCCTTTTTCTGGATGGGCATTGCTGCCTCCTCCAACATTAACATCCAGCAAAAAGGGTCACATCGTAGGGATAAATTGCCCCGATACTTTTGCATCTGTATAAGCTAATGCGGATGCAAAATAACGATAAAGCACAATTTGTTCCGATGTGACGGACAAATCGATAACCAGTTCAAAATAGCACCTGCCAGCAACCTAATTGTTCCAGCAACCCCATATATGGTTGAGACTTTAGAAGGACTTCCAGAGGGGTCATCACCTATAATGAAAAATTAATGCAATAAGATCAGAAGCAGATTGTGAATCAAACTTCAGCATTGAGATTGCACTCACAAGAAAGAAATAGAAAAAGGAAACAATTCAAAATATTCTTCCTAGGAATTTGCAATAGCTGATTCTGACTCACTCTAGGATTGCAGTTGCTTTACATCTGTATGGTTTATCTTCAGTAGAAGTTAATAGAACAATATGGTTTGAAGAAATAAATACTTTTATAGTACTGTTTAGAAATAGGAATCCAAATGTGTAGACCTAAGAAAGGAATACCAAATTAATAAACTCATCAAAGAGTATTCGGCAGGAATCAAAATGCATAGACTTAAGAAATGAAAACCCCACTGTACCACAGCTTCCTGGAATCACAATCAAAGATCACACCACAGGATATTGTCTATCAATGAGTATGTTGAAAGAAACCAATAATATCGACACTGCTCAGAGAAAAGGGATCATTTATATCTACCAACTGGATACTGAAGAACTTCAAGCTACTAATTTCATTTTTATTACCTCCTAAACATAGAAATGGGATAACTGTGCCCTAACTTAATCTTTGAGTAAGCTAATACAACAAGACATCCATCACTTAAAGAAAACAAGGGCTTCGCACAAGCTAAATAGATGCAAAACCCTCATACAAACAAGAAACTCCTCCAAATAGATAATTCAAACTTCTCTGTTGTTTAGACGTATGTAGGCTGTTAAAAGAACGGCATGAATAAATAAATTACGAAAAGCCTACTCATCGAAAATAAAATAAAGGATGTCTCCACAAGACAAATATACTGAGCGTTCAATTTAGTAAGGCGTTATAAGGTATTGCTAAGCTAAATTGCAGCAAATTCGACATACTAAAAAAAAAAAAAAATGCTTCTGAATCAGTTAATTGCACAAATCCTGCATTCAATCAAGTTATTCCTCCGGGATTCAGACAGCGTTCTATCTCATTCATTGAGAATCTAACAACCAGCAGATTCTTCTTTGAATCTTTTGCAGCTTCGGAATTTTATTATTTAAGGAAAGGAAAAAAGAAACTGACTGTTAAGCTTGTCGATGTTTCCGTCAAGGCGGCTTATAGAGAAGCCTTGATCCGGCGACTCCACGGATTTAATCACGAATTTTTCCGTGTACTCTTCCAATACTAGCTCGCTCCACAGCTTGAAACGACTCGTGGAATTGGATTCCATTTCCGTCTCCATTTCCCCTTTTTATGAATTAATCTCCGTAGCAGATGAGAAAAATGTCGGATTCAAGTCTAGGGAAAAGAATTCCGGATCGCTGGCCGTAATGACGAGTCAACTAGTGAAATGAATTTATAGGGCGATTGATTGATAAACAGAAACTGCGAGAAGGCTGGTCTGGACCTGGTTTCCTTCGGTAGAACTGTCCGATTAATTAATGAGGAATTGATTGATCATTCTCTTATCACGGCCAGAGAAGAGAAGGCTCTGCTGATATTACATGAACGCCTTCCCAACAAATGTTGCACTTATCTTAAATGTTTTATTTCGTCAGAAAATATATTTGATTGACTACGTTAATAATCAACTTAAATAGAAGAAAAACACACCTATCATGCCTTGTTAATTATAAATCCTTTCAGTTGAGTAATATAATTAATTAGTAATTAGTATATCATTATCAAGGATTAATTAAATACAATACAGCAAATATGAATTGTGAAAAAAAGAATCAGACAATAATTCACATTATAAATGGAATTAAATAATTCAATAATTATAAATGACTGGATCTCAAATAATTCGTCAACTCAAAACCTTACTAGCTTGTTCCTAAATGTTGATTATAAAAAATCAAAATAGACGAGAGAACGGGACATTTCCGCATTTGCTTTCTACTTTTTCATAGTCATCAGTTCACGTCTATAAATGTCAGCTTCTTGTGGATCATTCCCGAGTCTCCAATTATTGACAATTAGTGTAGTGTGTGCAGTACATAAATGTGCAGAGAAAATTTAAAATCTATATTATTATTTTAAAAATATATTTCAATTACACAATTTAAACATTTAAAAAAATGAAAAATAGAAAAAATACGAGCTTAAAAAGTAAAAATACCATGGGAGCTGAGAGAATGAAAAAGCTGGAAATTACGTAAAAGAGTAGAATATTTGATAAGATAATATTAAAAAACTAAAAAAATGACAGATAAAACATGTAAGACACCAAAAAGAAAAAGTGATCACACCTTAAAACCCAAAAATGTCTAGAAACAGCCACGTTCCCACGCCTTGGTGTCATAAGGAAACACGGCAGATTCACTATTAACCCCCACCCAACCACCCATTTTAAAACTATATGGTGTCGGGTTGCCCCTGGTCCACCCAAGAGTTTCACCTAAGTATCATCAAAGCAAAGCGGTAATGGAATATCCATAAACTTTACCCAACAAATCAAGAATATGGTAGACCGATATATATGGAGCTAAAAATAGAATGACAGTGGATCGGTGTTTAAACGCAAAAACCAGGAGGCCCCAAACTTCAAACTTAACAAAGTAGAATGATGAGATAACCTAAACTCCAAGAACCTACAGATCGGAAGAGAAACGATAGTTGATATACAAAACGATCAAATAAGAATCAAATGTTTAACACATCACATAACAGGTTGAATAAGATCAAAGAAAAAGCCAACAATAAAGAACTAAGGTTTTCTGGGTATGGGCAAAATTGCAGAAAGAGGCATATCCAAGGTCCACTCAGCATGACCAACATTCCACACCGAGGAAACTTGCACGAAGAGGCATACATCCTGAATTGGATTAGCGCCGAATTCCTAATACAACCCACACATTTTGGGTTAATGTAATCAGGAAATATCGTTACACATGATACAGAACTTTACTAAATTGAACAAATCACATAGGATTGGGGCATTGAGAACCAAAAACAACAAGAATAAAAATACAGAAAGCAATCTTCAAATTAAGCTTAATTGAAACGTTCAGGAAAAGCAACAAGCAGCAAAAACTTGGAAAGTAAAAATAAGATACAATGAGACAAAAAATGCAAAGAAATTAGTAGAAAATTCAATTTCATGTAGGAAAGAACAATCATACAAGGATCTGAGATAGATCATATTTCCATCGTTAACATGAGACAAGAAAACCCTAAATCTACATCTATTAAAACCCTAACTCTATGAACTTAACCGCCAAATCCGTAGAGAGTTCGTCCCTGCCTCTTAAGGGCATAGACAACGTCCATCGCTGTCACAGTCTTGCGGCGAGCGTGCTCGGTGTAGGTAACAGCATCACGAATGACATTCTCAAGGAAGATCTTGAGGACACCACGAGTCTCCTCGTAGATGAGCCCACTTATACGCTTCACTCCGCCACGGCGGGCCAGCCGGCGAATAGCGGGCTTCGTGATACCCTGGATGTTGTCTCTCAACACCTTGCGATGACGCTTTGCCCCGCCCTTGCCCAAACCCTTTCCTCCCTTGCCTCTCCCAGACATTTTATCTTACCCTAAATTTCAACTACTTCGAATGGGAATGAACTCTTGCAGAGCAGCTCGAAATTGTTTGAAGCAACCAGGCGGAGGGAAAATATATATATATAGGGGAGATTACGTGCGGCGAATGATCTTTTGCCGTTGGATTGAAATGTTAATCAACGGACGAAGGAAAAGATCCGTGTCCAGAGAGATTAATTACAACCATTGATAAATACTCCATCGACGGTTTCGATTTAAGTATTCGACGAAATGGAGCGGAGAAGACCAGATAAAATCTACTTGGATTACAAAGGACTATTTTGCACCGTTGATAAGAAGCGTTAATCGACGGTTTCATGAGAAGATCCGGGTTCAGTGGGTTAGATGCTTGTGAGCCACTGATAAGGACCCAATCGACGGTTGGCATAAAATAAAGCAACAGCAATCGAAGGTCGGCATGCTATTGTTGGGATTTTTTCAAAAAACTTTGCCTAGTCTGTAGCCTATACTATTATAAAAAAATTCATTGATCCTATCAAATTTTTATTGTACTATTTTACTTCTTCATTCATTTTATTTTTTCAATTAAAATTGCCCGTATTAGAAAATTTTTAATTATTTTAAAATTATAATTTTTTATCTCAACCACTATTCCATTTTTCTCTACACTTTTTGCTCTCACAAAATTCTATAATTTTAATAAATTCTATTACAATTAATTTTTTTCTCTTTCAAATTCTCCATATTTTTATTTTTTCTTACAAGCTTCTATATTTTTTAATAAACCCACAATTATTTTTTTTTCCTTCTTTCTTACTAAACCACATTTTTTTTTTTTTTTGCTTATATACTTCTTTTTTTTTTCATCACCTCACTATATTTTTTATCTTTTTATAATTTTTTTCATCCCACTCTATAATTTTTTATATGCTTGCGTAAATCGCGTACAACAACAACTAGTAATTCAAAAAACAATTGAAGAAAGAATGTATGGGTAATAGAGTAAATAAAAAAATAAAATATGTATTCTTTTCTTTGTCTTTTTTTCGCCTAATTTCGAATGAAAAAATAAAAATACTTCAGTGGAATTTCATATACATCTAATTTTACTTCATCTAAACTATTATTCCTGACTAAACACAACTTTTTATTATACCTCTATTTTTACATCTATAATTCTTATACATTAATTTTTCACTACAATCAAACAAACTCGTAGACTCATGCAAAATTCTAGTGTAAAAGAACAAACACAATCTTTCATTATTTTCTTTTAATGAATATCCTGAGACTAGGGATTTTACATACAAGAAACTCGAAAGTAAGAAGTGAAAGCAACTAATGAAATTTTATTTTTAATCACTGTTTTTTTTCTACAGAAATTTATGTATATCAGTGTTTGCTCTTCTTTCATGTGAAACCGATCATAAATTAGAAGACTCCATGCAAAAATTAGAATCAAAGGTCTTCAAATCAATCCAATTAAAATTGCGGTTACTCAGCTTTAAACTACTGGTTGGGCCCTGCGGACATGTTAAATCCATGTTCAGCTGAGGTTTATATTTGCATTTGTGCTCAAATTATCAAGGAACCTGTTTGTAACTGATACAATCATCAACACAATGAAACTGATGGCACTAGTAGTCCATAGACACACTAGAATACATAACTAGCTTTTGCCTTCCTCAATAGTCAATACTCCAATCACCTCTAAACAAAAAGAATTATGATTTTGAAACTAGTAATCTCTACTGTTTAAACAAACCGGCAAGCTCACCTTCTCATACATGGAGGTCAGTATATCACAGCCACCTACCAATTCACCATTAACAAAAATCTGAGGGAATGTAGGCCAGTTACTGTACTTCTTCAATGTCTCCCTCAAACCACAGTTATACTCTTCATCCAGTACGTCAACACTTTCGTACTCTATGCCTTGACTTTCAAGAATCGCAATGACCCTCTGCGAGAATCCACATAATGGAGCACTTCTTGATCCCTTGATGAATGCTACCACTTTGTTTTCTTTCACTAGCTTATCAATGAGATCCTCCAAAGGCACTGTCAATTGGGTGTGACGGCCAGGGGTTAACCTCAGATCAGACTTCTTTCTTGGTGCCTTCTTTACCCATATTGTGTTTCCTGGTTCATTCCCTGGTGGAACCTTTCCAGTAGCTGCTATGTGTTCTTGCATCCATGATTTCCATGCTTCAGTTAAAGCATTTTTATCAGGATCCTCTACAACCCCAACCTACAGCATGAGAGACTACTGATTAATATTTTTCCAAGGCAAATGATAAACACAGAAAATATACAAATGAATAAAATTATCCAACTAATGGACCCAATGAAGCATACATCGCCATAAATTGCCAGCACAGCACATGCCTTCACAAGGGACTCTGCTTCTAACTAGTATCTTGTTTATAAACTCCCAGGCCTACAGTTTTAATGTGTTGATTGATATATCTGACAAACAATCAAATAGGACTACTTGGCCGTTGGAGCAGCAAAGAATCAGATGAGTTAAGGATGAGTAGAATGTTATCTAGACCTGCCATTTCTTCTTTATGCAAATCTCAAATTATCAAAAAAGGTTATCTAGACCTGCCACAGGGATGCTCTTTTATTGCTTGAACAGTCCTTACTCATGCAGTGACTTTGAATTTGTTTTAGGAACTCATGCTGGAAAGATTTCATGACAAACAAGTACGGATACTAGTTTTTAACTCCAGATGTTCATTTAAATGGAACATCAATCTCTAATTCCCCTGTAAGGAAACCATATGAAATACATTCCAGAATCCCAGCAAACATTCTATCTCGATCCTGACTTTTAAAACTTACTGAATGTGAAATGTAAAATGAATTTCAATTACTCCTTTTCTTATCAAGCTGTAAACAGATTCAACCAAGCCAATGGCGCAATATTCAAAATGTCATAACTGGTTTATTATTTGACAGAAAATCGAGTTAAAATTCACCTTTTTAAATATCAATTCACAGCCAAATAAATACAGCTTGTTACTGCTCCAGTTCAGGCCAAATATTGATAACTCTACTTTGCCTTTGCCTTTGCCTTTGCCTTTGTTAACCAAACTTGTCCGGCCACGCCATTTCATATCACATATTCACAAAAAAATGTGTGCTTGTAATTGTTTGGCAAACCTGCGCCACAACTGCGCGTAAAAAATCAATAAAGATGATACCTTTATGGAGGAACAGAGCTCCGGCACAGATTTCTTGTGAGCGAGAACACTGGCGGCAAGATTCCGAGTTATGCCAACGAATTGAAGGTCGCCGCTGCCGTCATAAACGGCATAAACACCGGAATCTGAGGGGAATATCCCGTCAGATTCAGACGAAACGGGCACCAACTCAGTCTCCGATAACTTCTTCAAAGCGGAAACGACAAGATTGAGACGGCGATACTTGAACGGAGATTTTTGTTTAAGGTTTGTGGAGGAGAACAGAGGAGAAGGATTGGGAAAAGAATAGAAGCAAAGGGTAGGTGCCTTTCCGGACGAAGAAAAATTGGAGAATACCCGAAGAGAAGACGGGAGGTTTGCCGGAGATGAGAGGTTAAAAGCAGCCATTTGAGCGTATACTAAGTGCTGCTGGAGCATCTCTGATTATAAAGCGGAGAGGAGCCGTTTCTCTCTTATTTCTCTCCTCCGGTTTTGTCCAGTGTATTTTAAAGTCGTTAATCACGAAAAGAGAAATATACGTTATGTACTTCGGTACAGCAGTTGCACTCTCACAGGCGTACAAGAATCTCCATGTTCAAAAGCATAGTGTAATAATCTTGTGTTTTGAATTTATTGTAGTAGAATCTTTTTAGGAGAATTCTTGAGTGAACCTAATTCTGTCGAATCAATATAATCACAGAGCAAATGTATCATTTTTTCTAAATTGTACATGAATCACATAACAAGTATATTGTACTTACTATATAATTGGTTCAAATTCGATATAAAAATTTTCCTTCTTTATTCTCTTTTTTTTTTCTTTTCCTTTTTCATTATTATTATAAGCTTAGAACTTTGGTGGTGGGAAGGTTACATGTCCTACTCAATTATAGCATCAACAGTCCGGATTCTTGTCAACCCAATGTTAACTTTGTTTCAACAACAAAGACCTTTGCCCACCAAATGATTCATGTATGCGACTGACGGTTCATACAGAGTCATCGGTCTATCCAAAACCATTGGATGAAAAGAAGAAAGAATGGCAAAACGGCAAACGACAAAGGTCTTATAATCTAATGGTGGTAAGAAAATTGTAGAACAACCTACTATTAGATTATCAATAGTGGGTGGGTGGATCAGCAAAAATAGCTTCTAATATATTTGAAGGATGCGAGCAGAAGATTTTGCTAGTTCATGAATAGATGACTTTAGCTTCACTCCTACTCAACTTGAGATAAACCAACCTCCGAACTTCTTGATATCAAGTAATTTCCTTTTCATTGTGTTGCACTTTTGGCCTCCTCTATTTCACTAGTTAGCATTTTCTTTTGCCTTTCTCTGAAGTGCCTATCGAAATGGGGACGCTAAAGCTCCTGAAAGGAAAGATACCGTTGTCCGTAATTACTATTACAATCTGCACGTTGGCCTTTGTCATGCTCTTCTACACTGAGACGATAAGTCCTTTTTCTTTCAGGCTCAAGTCCTGTCCTAGAAGAAATACTGCTAAGAAGTCGTCTCAAGGTGAGTGTGTGTGTATATGCGTGAAATGCAAGTTTTTTTTAGACTTAATATCCATGTTAGAATTGTTGATGCTTGTCTTAATGACATGCGAATTGACTCAGATGACAGAAACCGGGATTTTGGTGCACTGAACTATGCAGCAGACGATCGGTTTGAGTTTGATCCAGAGGAGTGCAGTCTAGTCCATGGAAAATGGGTGTTTAACCGTTCGATTAAGCCTTTGTATTCGGACAGGACATGCCGGTACCTGGATAGACAGGTCTCATGTGTCAAGAATGGACGGCCGGATTCTGACTACAGGCACTGGGAATGGCAGCCTGATGACTGCATCTTGCCCAGGTCAGTTACTTCACTACCAGAAGAATGCTGCCGTTCAACGAAAAACAACTAATATCTGTGTTGTTCTGTGTATCTAAAATGGCACCCCCTTTCCAGGTTTGATCCTGAAATAGCACTGAGAAAACTTCAAGGCAAGAGGCTAATGTTCGTAGGGGATTCATTGCATAGAGGTCAATGGCAATCGTTTGTTTGCCTCGTCGATTCTGTAATACCACAAGGACAGAAATCCATGAAACGAGGCCGTTTGCATTCCGTCTTCAAGGCCAAGGTGCACTTACATCAGCATTGGCTACGATATTATCTTTAACTGAATTTCACAAACCGAAAACATGTTTCTCTGAGCAGAAACTTACATTTTTTTCAACTGATTCCTTAGGAATACAACGCAACAATTGAGTTCTATTGGGCACCGTTCCTTGTAGAGTCCAACTCAGATCTTCACATAATAGCAGACCCAAAGAAGAGATTATGAAAGTTGATTCAGTTGCCAAACATGCCAAACACTGGATAGGAGTGGATATCCTTGTTCGATACTTATGTTTGGTGGATGGGTCGCCTCAGGACCAATTCATTGTAATGAAAACTCTCTATCTGGCTGTTTCATCACTGAATAGATAAATGCATGAGAATTCTGTTTGAGAAACATGTATACTACTAAGGATTTACCTATAGTAAGAATCTTACACGTCTAATGAATTAGTGCAGATGGGGTTCTTTTGCCAATGGAGAAGAAGGATATCAAGAATTGGACACACCTGTTTCTTACAACATAGGACTCAAAACATGGGCAAATTGGGTGGACTCAAATCTCAATCCAACAGAACAAGAGTATTTTTCACTACAATGTCCCTTTACATGAGAGGTTAGTTGTTACTCTCTATAGTCATACCATCCTCAATATATTGTCACAAGAAACCTTAAATCCCGGGCTACAGTTAATCAAACTATAAGTAGCTTTTGCTGTCTCTTTGCTCTTTAGGAGCGCGGATTGGGGCAATGAGAACGGAACAAGATGCTTCAACGAAACAAAACCAATCACAAAGAAACGGTACTGGGGGAGCGGCTCAAACACGCAGATGATGAGCGTAGTGGCACGCGTGGTGAAGAGGATGAAATTTCCTGTGACTTTGATAAACATCACTCAGCTATCGGAATACAGGATTGATGCTCACACGTCGATCTACACTGAGTTGGGTGGCAAACTGCTGACGGATGAGCAGCAGGCGGATCCATTGCATTATGCAGATTGTGTGCATTGGTGTCTGCCGGGAGTTCCTGATACCTGGAATCAAATACTTTATGCACATTTGTTGTAGCAGTAGAGAAAAATGCTCATTTGGACAATAAGATGTCAATGATGCATGGTTCTCTCATTTGCTGATCATCTGTATGTTCCATTATTTTGTTTTATTTTTTTTTTTATCCATTCTTTTGATATCTCTGCTACCTAATCTTTCACAGTTCCACACACTTATTTTAGGCCATGATTGGTATGAGGGAATGGAATTGGCATTCCCAACTCCATTTCTATATATATGATTGGTATAATTAAATTTAACTAAGGAAAGGAATTGGCTATTCCATGGGAATTCTTATTCCTTAGGAAAGGGATTAGTGATTCCATTCAAGTATCATGGTATTAGCTATTCCTATGAGATTGGGAATGGAATTGTTTTTCCTTGATAAAATTATCCTTGTGATTACATTATATAAGACATTAATTTTTGGAGTGTATTTTATCGAGTATGATTCTTTTTATTAATTCAAAATATTATTTTGAATTAATAAGTAATGGGAACAAAATATTAATTCATTGAATTTGATATTTTAATTTTAATTTTTATTAGTTCAAAATATTTATTTGGTCGAGTATCAAAGCATAATTGTCAATGTATTGTATTAGTTTAATGTTAGTTTTAATTGATATTGAATTTAAATAGTTTTTATATCGAGTATTGAAAAATAATTATGCATCCATGGTAAGAAAAAAAATACTTAATTATTTTTTAATTAAAAAAAAATTAATTGAGTACTGAATAAATAATGGTAGATGCACTAATTAAATATATTAGTTCATTTGATTATTTGAATTAATTTATTTATTTTGGCAGATTAATATTATCTATATGTTTAATGAGTCAATAAATTATTTATTATGTAAATAAATAATTTATATAAATATATTTTTAATAATATATGAGATGTTTTATAAATTATTTATAATCTTCTGTAAGCAATTTTTAAAATACTATTGTTATACAATTGAATTCTATATTTAAAAAAATATATATATAAATAAATTATTTTTGTTAACAAATTACTAAAGAGGAAATATGCCATAAAAATAATTTTATTTTATTACAAATCATTATTTTTTAATTATTAATTTTGTTAATGGAATCAACTAAAAAACTAAAGAATGAATTATATTACCTTCTAATTATTGAACATACCAATCATAGGAATACTATTCAATGTGATTCATTTTCCTTCTTTATTCTATTCCTACTTAATTTCATTCCTACATACCAATTATACCCTTAAGGTCATTAATCCTGAACTTTTTTAGTCAAATCAGGTTTGACATTACCAAACTAATTATAAAGAAAGTGCAACATATTTATCATGTGATTAATTATTTTTGTTGAATTATATTCCAATCATACCTCAACTATATTAAACTTACTACATAATTGTTTAAGTTGGATCAAACTCGATATGAGTTAGAATTTTCCATTTCTAACAATGTATGCGAATATTTAAGGCAGTCGCGAGTTTGAACAGATTGAAAGGAAGCTAGGGAAACTGAAGAGAAGACGAGCGGCCTGGGTTGTTGGGCCAAACCCAAGACAATAAATAGGGCCCAAATAAGCCCACACATTAAAGCCCAATTCTCCTTAGAATAGGCCCACTGTATTCGAATAAGCATTTGCCCTATATATATATGTCATATAACGTGCGTCGACCGCCATTACGAGTAGAGAGCTAGGGTTGCGGATCGGTTTTCTGATAGACAAAATTTCATCGCATCAAAATAGCATTGTGTAGATCATTATTAATGCATTTATAGTTTAGATACCTTGAATCTTATAATTGTGAAGAATGGCTGGAGGTGGGAATTTCATTCACAGAGTAGTGTCGTATGTGGCTAACGAGCTTATCGTCAATGGACTGGCCAACAGGTAATTTGGTTTTAGCGTGAAGATTTTGTTTCCGTTGGAGTTTATGGTTAATGTAGGTAAACGAATGCAATGCTGTTATTTGATTGAGTGAATTGCTATTTGAATTTGCAATGACGGGTATTTGCCGATGATGACTTCCGTAGGCTTGTAATGACCGCGGAGATGACCGCTGTTTTTCTCTAACTTATCGGTCTGAGGCTCATCCTTGTGTATTTTGAATCTACGCAGAGTCATTGTTAGCTGTATTTCAACAGTTTTTGCTTGAAAATCCTGTTTATTTAAGTCATTTTTTATGGGTGCTCTTCCTCCATATTACCTTGTTACATAATTTGGACGTAGAATTGTATGTTTTTGAATTCTATCGTACTAGATCTATCGTCTTCAAATTTGGTAGTTGTAATTGTTTTCTCTTACTCTTTTCCTCCATTTGGTACACAAATGACAAAAGATACAAATGAACTGACTATGCGTAACAAGTTTTCCATGTATCTTTCTTTTATGTTGGAGATATAACAATTCCCTGAAAGAACAAGCGTTCTTAAATATTATATCCAATTTTTTCCAGTCCGAGATTCCAGAGATTTGCTGTGAGAACATCGAAGAAGCTAGAGGAGTATTCTGATATAGGTATCTCGATTCTATGGTAGTTACGTTGCTTTTGATTCCATCCATTGTTAGTGGACCATTGGTGCACTTGGCTGACTTCTTTGTGTTGCTTCATGTAGCTGCTCAAAAGAAAAAGAGAATAGCAGAACAGTTGAAGGATGCATCAAAGAATTTTGAGGTTCGTCTTCAGAATTTCATATATGCAGTAGCATCCATTTGTTCATGTGTAACCCCAAGTGCATCTACATAATTGCAGTCATTGAAGAATCAGTGATGGTCGCGCTCTACCCTTGTACTGACGTGCTGTACTGTGAGCTTTATTCTGCTTTTGTACAGATAATGATGACGATCTTGGTGAAGCTGGCTTTCTTCAGCTGGAAGAGAATGGTTTAGGCTGGATATTTTTTGTTTAAATATATATACACAATCATTGGATCTTTAGTTAATTGTAAGAAAATTTGAGTGTAGAGTTTACCTGGCAATGGCCATTTTGCAAATTGTAGTATCTTTTGTTTTATGGTCAATTAAACATAATAGCTTCTTGTTGTTAATTGGTGAATATGCATAAACAACTACCAGCTGAGTCCACCGATGGAAAGGAGAAAATTATTTTCTCGAACAGGCATCGCTTATGATAAATGGCAAGGCAACCACCCAAGCCAGTGTCTCAAACATTTTCCATTTTATTGCCTCCAAATTAGACCAGATTGATGCCAATATGCTATTCCCTTCAGACGCATATGAGGAAACAAACATGCTATTCTGAAGTGAAAGTAAAGGTGTCTGAGTCACACTTGTATGGAAGCATACATTAGAATGAGCGTCCATAATCATACATACAAACACATCTTATCTAATTTCTTTTGAGCCGCAAGATCCATAAACTACCCACCGCCGTCAACTTCCTGGTCACTGTACATTTGAAGAGTTGCTGCTGTGTGCTATGTTGGCACTATATTGCTTAATTTGTATGAAAAATGATCTCGCAAAATAGAATACACAAGCGTCGCAGAGGGAAGAATGATTGCCATTCCTTTTTATTGGGTCACAAGGTTTAATGAAAATTACATAATACTGGATGGTCCAAACTCATCCAACTAGGTGAGGACACAACTGATCTATATATCATACAGATATATGTATTCCACTGCCACATTAAGCTCCAGCTGATGGTTTGTACTTTGACCCGGGCAACTCTTGTCTACCAACAATAGAATCAAAACAAATTCATTGTTGCGCTAGCCAAAAACTCACTGCTTGGTTAGCGAAATACAGTGCTTTTGACTAAAGTGACCAACAGAATGCTAGTCTAGCATCCTGCAACGAGCCAAGAAGCAATTATCGTAAAATTTCATGAGGACTAAACAAGTAAATCTGGAACTTGGTTGTAAGCAAATCAATTGAAACTAATTGTGATATAAGTTAGTCCAGACTGAATTTCAGTCAAGCAATTCAAGTTTGACATGCAGAAGGAAAAAATCCAGTTCTTTTAGTGACCCATAATATCTAACTGAAACTCTAAGTAGCTTGGTTCAATTATTAATCCTACTTGTGGGGTGGGGGGTTGGGGGGTGGGTAGGGATGCAAACTATACAATTACCTGTATTGTTAAGCAACCAACAATGACTGGTGTACAGGTTAGCCAAGCATGTCATGGGTCAATAAACTTGGGAAAGTTTGCTTTACCCAGATAAACCAGTTGCATCTCCTCTCTCCATATCTACAGTGGTGGAATATAGATGATTGTATGAAAATTTTCCATGCTGTGAATAGCATACAAAACTCAAACACATACCATGTCACGAAATTCAAGCCTAATATGAGGGACATTTGTCCTGCGAATGTCATTTCCATCAGGTCCTCGCTTGAAGTACTCCTTCCCAACCCAGTGAGACTGGAAAAGCAATTGAGGGCAAACAAAAAGACAGCTAAAACTAGTAACAACGCAATCATAGGATGTGATCATAATATTCTGTGACGCAGGACAATACTAAAGAATATTGATAATTTCACAAATACTGCATACCTTCAAAGCATGTGAAAAACCAGACTGATATACAGAATTACGAGCAATCTCACATAAATCACATGAGCTTAACTTCCATACCTATATTAACAAATGGAGTAAGGATTCAGTAGATTTTCACTAATTTAAGAATAAGCAATGGGGGATGCTACTACTCACTGAAGCCGCAATACTGTACTCTTCCACCAAGGGCTCTTTTGTTAAGTGGATTTGTAAAGGATCATCCGTTGAGAGGGACACATTTAGACCCCGTAGGAAAAACACAGGAAACGGATTACGGTGGTAGTCTAGGAATAAAGAGTTGTTGCTCAAAGGAGACATAGCCAGACCAATCTGAATTTCGAAGCCATTCAGACCTTAGAAACCATAGTATAATCAGGTAAAAAGCTCATATAAACTTCTTTCTTCTACTTGCCTGAGCTAGGTAGTACAGATATTGAAGGACTGGAGATTTTCTAAGATTGATCCCATGTGCGATATTATGAGCTGTGAGAAATGTTGCTGCAAGATGGTCTATATCACCAGCCTGATCATGTTACAATATGAGTTGTGTATGCTATTTATTCATGGCTGCCAGAAATGATAAAAATTGCATGTAAAATGCTTACCTCTCCAGAATGGGGCCTGAACTTAATAGTGGTCATACCTTTTGACTCACGAAGCTGAAAATGCCCAATTTCAAAAGTTTAAATTAGAAATCGACAGCCAGTATTTAAGACCCAATCAAGTATAGCATCTTCAAAAGGTGATATGTGGCAAAAGATTCATAACAACTCTTCAAGAAAGAGCGATTTTTCTCTTATGATGAACATAACAAGAAGCTAATATTTTCTTCGCGATATCTGGTGAATTGAGCTTGTATTAAGTAAAACAACAATGGTTATGAGGCGCACACCTTGTTCAGGGTGTAGAGGTTAGCATAACAGTAGTATGCATAGTACGAGAATGCAGGGTTGAATATATTGGTCCACTGAGCTGGTGTAGGCATGTGTTTTGTAGGTCGTCTTTCAGGCTTGCTTTCATCATCCACAAGATCCAACCCGACAACCTGTTGAGTACAAAAACTATGGTAGTGTAAAACAAGTCCTAGGCGAGAAGTCTTGAAATATGACATAACAATGACCTATGAATAAGCGCAACTAGAGGTCAAAGTTAGGCATTGTTTATGCAACCAAGAAACACAAAATAAATTAACATTGTTTGCAGACATTTCAGAGTGACCATAGTAACCTAGAAACTAGAAGAAATTATCGAAAAAGAACATATAAAAAGTTACTAAGAAAAGAGACCTATCTTGTATTCCCAACAAATACTATACTGAAGAACTTTGTATTCAGACCAAAAAAATGCAATTCTGGATATTTAAATTGTTCACCTCAGTTGAATAATGATGATAGAACAATAACCTTTTTTCAGGAGAACCTCATAGTTAACCCACATTGATTACATCAAAATTACAATACAAGGAGGGAGCAGAAGAACCTGCTTTAAGAAAACATGCAACTGCGGATGTGAATCTGGATCAACAGTAACTTCAAATAAAGGCAGAAAGATGTTATCAAGGATGTTCTGGAACGAGGTAACAATTCCTATCTCCTTGTATACATTGTAGAGCCTGGGAAGCTAGACAATAGAATTTCCATAATGAGAATTAGATCATGGTCTGACAAATGGAAAAGATATATTTACGCAAAGCTGGTATGCATGATGAAAAAGGCAAAATGCAACAGTTAACATCTCTTTGCAACTATCCGTTTCTCAAAACTAAAGGCAATCTTGATGAATAAAGCTCTATGATAGAAGATTTAATGTCACCATCACGTTCAACCTAGTTTATGTAATAAAAACAAAGTTCCTGATACTATCTTGTTATGTGCAACCTAAAAAAGAGGACACACAAGCCAAAGTATAATAACTATGCAGGCTCAATAACAGAGTAACCTGAGATGTACATATACAAAAATTCTTATGCTCATTAAGGACAAGGATCGAAAGTATAGTACCATTCTTACAGTATCCCGCTTAAGTGGAAAAATAATACTTATACATTTCATCAACTTCACTAACTGAAAATCACATAAAGCTTGGCCCCTTACTTGTACCTTTTATGATATCTTGGAACTTTTACATTCATCTTCATGTGAAACTAGATAGTCAGAATATCACGATAATATGGGTGATGAGACTCAAGAAAATCTATAATCACAGTTCACTAGGGTATGTCGAAATAATGTAGGATTTTTCTTTCCAATCATCAGACGCTTCCACATATATATACTCTCAACTATTTATTCTCTAAATTTCCAAAGTAGCATGCCAGCAATTTCCAAGAAATTTGTGGTGCCACTGTTCCTCTCATGAAGCACCACTTCTTGAAAGCATTTGATACTCATTTTCAGACAAATTATGGTCTTTACTGAACCTGATTCATTAGTAATATAAATAGCACAGATTATAAGACTGCAATGACTGCAACTTTAACTGGATGGATATAATCTACCTGAATCAACCATACAACATTCTCACTATACAAGTTATTATTTACTATCCAACTTGCCAGTTGGTCCCATTCACTCATCTTTCTGCCATATATTGATATTCGATATTCAGCCATCTGTACAACAGCAAGACAACATATCAGAATCTATAATTAGAATATTTAAGCAAATACAGATATATTTCAGAATTTATAAACATATCGCATGGACATAGTCACAACATGAAATACATATGCATATAGCACAGTCCCTCTTGATTCACACTTGATCACATACAAAGGTGTCCTGATAACTGAGGAATGTGTGCAAGGTGGAAAAACATCTAGAAATGTACTTCTGGATTGCCAGTGTCTCATTTACATCTTGGAAGATAGTTGAAATCATCACCACCGAAATGGAATACATAAGAAAAGGATTTCACTGCTATAAAGGAACAGAAAATAAGAAACACATTGAAGGAAGCATGCGGTTAGAACTTAGAAGAATTGGAAATTAAAAAGCCTTTGACACAAGAAGTATTAAAGATAAAAAACATGAAAAAATGAATGCTCATGCCAACCTTCATTGAGCATATAAAAGTAGTTAATCCCACCACCCAGCCCAAACCCAGTAAATGAGGAAGAGTAACAGCTTCATAAAATTGAAGTATCCAATGAGATATAAATTCACCAAGAGGTTATTGGAGACCCACTTGATATTTACTTGTTTCCAGATCTGAAAATACTTGCTTAGTCACTTCACCCAGGAAATGACCTGTACGAAAAAAACAAGTTAGAGAAAAGTCAGTCAGAGAACATGATATCAGGTTCAAAATGTGCTGTAAGTCCGAACCAGAATAAGAAGCACCATGAAATGATACTATGGACAACTCTCTAGATTACATATTACTGACATCCGATAATTTCTGAAATGTAATATTATTACGCATAGACTGGATGAAAACCACACATCGGATAAGAATGTGTTGCAAGTATGACCAGAATAAGAAGCACCGTGAGATCTAAGGGCAACTCTGTGGAGTACTTGTTACTGATATTCCATTAATTGCTGGCATGTATTTCATAACATGTCGACCGGATGAAAACACATCTTCTATTCGGGGCATGAACTTTCACCTTCCTGCCAGAGAGAAGAAACGGAAAAGAAGAAATGGCATGTACCCTGTATAAGATTGTCTTGTTTCAGAAAGATCTCTCTCAACCTACTCTGACCGCAGGGATTATACTTCAGATTAAATTTGTCAAAGCGATGAAAGGTGCTTTTGTCAGCATGAACATCCAATAGGTCAACATTCAGATCATAACTGTGAAAACAAATCATGAGCAGAAGGAAGAAATGAATATCAAGAGGAGATATCAGGCAGAATGATGAAACTCATTTGGTTAATGGTAAAACTAATTAACTATGTAGAACAATATTTTCCAATGCTTTCCCATCATTTTTCAAGTACAATCCTCAAAAGCTGTAACAATACCCAGTTAAATCCAAGCTCTCAAACACTTCTTTCAAGGTCAGATATGTTCCATCTCGGAATATAACAACCTGCAGCGAGAGATGAAAGCTTTTTAATTACATAGATATAAAAGCATATATTTTGAGCAAAAGTATTCAACAAAATAGACTGCTATTTAAATGCCTTCCATCCACCCACCCACCTTTTTCTTGTTATCATTAACACCTCCACATAGTTGTTCGCTCAACAAGCAGAGTGAACTATAAAAAGATAATGGAAAGATCAGATTTAAAAAATCGTTACCTCATCTGGCTCCTTCCTCAGCTTTGATTTTATAAACCTTAAAAGATGTTTCTGGTTCATGCAAGCGGAGTGATGAACATGTGTGTCAACTTTCCTAACATTATAAAAGTCACGATGTGGTGCACTTTTTTGAGCCAGGAATTCTCTGTCCGCGTTTAGCATTAGATGAAGTTTGAATTTCTGGGGGGTCAGGGGGCCATACACTGAGAGTTAATTAGCCGAATTTGATATCTCAAAACAAAAAACTGACATTGAACAACTAAGAAATTACAATCAAAAGATGCATTGACCTGTTCTAGAAGAACTAGCCTATGGTGGCATAGTGTTCGAATGTTCCCAGCTGCTATAACCCTAAGGATATGATGCAGGTCTGTGAAGAAAGTAGTAGCATCAGCAACAGGAAAGAGTTTTTCCTTCGCTGCATGGATAGAAAAAGAAGTATTAGCAAAAAGATGGCGGTAATACAATTAGGACGTAAACTAATAATGGAGGATCAAGTCAATCAAAAGTCTTTGCAACTTACACTCTTTACTCGCATAAACATGAACAACTCCATCTTCCATTTGAAAATAGTGCTGCAGAAATTTGAAGTTAAATTCATCAGATAGTAACAGTAGATAGCATAGCTTAATGATTCTAAAAGAAAGGCTTAAAAGAGTTTTCGGTAAACGACTAGGCACAGAAAGCAGACAGTAGAAACTTTCATTTTAAAGAGATTTTACATCAGATTTCCCCACTGGATTATGATCGAACGGGTTCAGGATTGGCTTTGGAGTACTAGGATCAGATATAATCTCCTTTTCCCATGGAGCAACAGCTTCTTTAAATACATAACTTTTCCGCAATTCAAGGCAATCTTGCATAGCACGGTAGACCTCCACTTCATCCGGAGATGGTATCTCTAATAGCAATCACATAGAGCAATTTCAAAACAACAAATACAGAGGGCCAATGCAACACTTTTGGCAGACTGAAGTTTCGTGAAAGAGATTACAACTTCAATTTGAATAACGTAAAAGTAAATTCCACCATAATAAATGGCAAGTGGAGAAAGAAGGGCAAGCTAAACCGTAGATGCTTAGCTACAAATCAGCATCAAAGACACGCATTATAATGTGTTATGACAAACGCTGATCCACAAATCTTAAACATTATAGAAACTTTTAACAGCACTATAGTACCACTATTGACATGCAAATTCATATAATAAACAGAAAAAAAAATTAAATAGATAAAAGAAAGGGATTATAGATATTGAGGTGGAACACAGAGATCAGACAAAACTGCAGATAAATGGTATGCTTCAGCAACATGCAAAAAGGATCAGCAATATCAAGCACGAGCAGGTATCACATAAATGCAAGAGCTGTTAAAGAAACATCCTCGAAAACAATGTCAATTTTTAGTCAAGGTCATGCTTGTGGTTTAGCAACTGCAAAAGTGGCATGCATCAGAGGGCGATGACAATACCAGTGGGGGAAATTCTCAATTGAACAAAAGACTCCTGCTCTGGTTCTTTCCTCAGGATATCAGCAGCCACAGGATCAGGTGGAACACCATGCAGGTCACCAGATACACTATGTGAGCGAATCATGCTTGGTGTAGCCATGGGCTTTGATTCAACGCTAGCATTAATATTCTCCTGTACATTCTGAAACATGCTTTCATAGCCAGGGTTTATACATGCATTAATGCTATGCAGAGAATGTGAAAAGAATGCCATATTCTTTAATGTTATAGAAACAAGTGTCATTTATAAAGAGAATGCCAAAAGAAAGTCATATTTCTTTGATTTTACACAAAACAAGTGTCATCTATGCTTGTTGTTTTGCTTATCTGTGTGACAGAGATAAGACTAACTGATAAGAGCATTTTCAGTATCACTGTCACTTACCACATTTCCGTTAGTAAGAAGATATGTCGGGTCTAGCTTAGCCCCATCAGTCACATTATCCTCGTCATCTGAACCTTCTAGACTTTCAAATGCACTTCCACAAGCAATAGGTGATTTAGGAGAAGTTGGTCGAATAAGATGTCCTGAAACAAAAAGGGCTGGTTACCAAATCTTCCAAAACGACAAGAATTTGAGGACCAACCAAAACGACAAGAACAATAAATAAGGAATGCAATCTCTGCAGACTGATTGATTAGCAATTGTGAATCAGCTGCCACAAAAAACTATTTTTGTAGTATTGCATAACCAGTTTACTCTAGCAAGACAAGACTGCAACATATTCCTGAAAAATCTCTCCTGATGAATGAACCACTATTCAATCTAAAAAATTCACACTATAGAGAAAGGATCCACATGGTATATGATCTCGTGCAGCACGCCAAGTGATCTTTATTTAGTTTGCATCCCACAAACACAGTGATTTATTGGGTCGCCAGTAAAATTAACTTAACTGTTCTCTCAATACTGACATACGGAAAATTGAGACCTGACAATCTCAACAGCGAAAACCAATCTGTTAATTATAACAATGGCTACTAAAAGACTAAACAGCTAATCTATTTCCTGCAAATATGTTAAAAGTTTTCTGTTATTCCCGACTGGAAAAGAAACAAATTCATCTTGCAACAAGCAGATTGCTGCTGAAAATGACCATTGAGTTTCAAACGCCTGCTGGATAACGACCATACAACATGATTCAACGAATCAAATTCGATTACTGATATTGCAAGTAATAGGTCCACGTTCTGTGCTGGAACGGAAACCATATAAATCCCAATCCACTGGCTGAACAGAACTGTCAACTAGTCGACAAGCAGCCTTAAATATCACTACAACAATACTTCTTCTCACGATATTCTCCACTGAAAAAAATTCATATCAAACTCATAAATAAGCTTACTCCACTAAACCAATGAATCTGCAGAATGCAGATTCCAGCCAGGTACTTTGCATTACATTCCGGAATATTATAATGCTTCTTCATTTACCCGTCTACAGCTATTCAGTAGACAGGACTTAGAGCAAACATCATTATATAGTCTTTTCGATAGGTTATGTATCAATTTAGTCCCTGATATTTAATTTTGTCATTTTATAGTCCCTAATGTTTATATTATGTTCTATTTAGTTCTTTTAGACAATTATTTGTAAAAATTGAAGAACAAAATCGTCAATACATGGTACAAAAGCTATCAAAGAGACTTTTATAGTTGAGCAATTCAATTTACAAGATTTTATTAATTAAGTTACTCAAGATAAAATTAAGAAATTTGTCTTGCAGATTCTAAGTATCCTATATTTTTCACGATAAAAGTTTCATCTTAAAGAACTACTGCTTGAATAGTGTAAATATTATTGCAATTAAAAGTTGTTCAGACTAATTTCTTGATCTGAAAATTTGGTCAAATAGTGTTAGGAAAACAAAGGTAAACAGAAGACATTCTGAAGATTTTGTGACAAACATTAAACACTTAGAAAAGTTTGAGATAAAAATGAAATTTTAATTAGCAGAGAATACTCTAATTCTGGGCTTTTGTCTGGTCAAAAGTTCATGAATCAGCTCATGTTTCTAAGTACTTTCACTAATTTAATGCGTCAATGTTTATTTCAAATATTACAATAACTTTTAGAACTGTTCTACTTATAAAATTTTCACAAACTTTGGTCGTCTCGCTGAAGTCTTTGTTCTCGTAATCTCTTATTAGTTATAATATATTAAATAACTTCTCTCTTAAATATTTTTATTAGAAACTGATTCAAATGATTAACGTAGGATATAATTTAAATACCAGGCACCACAAATCACAAACTAAATTATGAACTAAAATAGTAACAAAATATTTCAAGGACTCTGAGTAATATTTGGCCGATAATTTAATAAAAGTTCGATTCCTTTAAGCGGTAAGTCCGATACTGCATACCTTCGGGAAGGGTATGAAGCCTCGGCAAGCCCGTCGGAATAGAATCCACGTGCACCTGACCGTTTCTTTTGTCATCCATCTCACCTCCCCCGCTGCGGCCGCCGTAAAACATTCTCACGTCCGGCAACGATGCGGTACCGCGGCGGTAATGCCCTTCACTCCCCTTCCTCCGCTGCCGCGAGTACTTCTGCAACTGTTCCGCCGCGTCTCCGCCGCCGTCATCCGCATCCGCGGCGGCGTCTTCTCTATCCCTCTCCATCGCCTTCGCGAACTCCAGCAACTGGTTTAGGGTCTTCCTGTGCATATAGTACGCCGAGACCGCGACGAAAGACGCTCCGACGAGCGCCGCCATCGATAGATGCAGCGAATAAGCGTCCATTCCAATGTGTATGAATAGATACACACAAAAACTACGTATATTACCGAAATTTATGTAAATAATAGAGCGAAAGTTGAAAAACCCTACTAGTTAAGACTGGTAAGAGTAGAGAGGCGGTATTTGGTTGTATGGGGAGAGAATGGGGAAGGGGAGCGCTGGCCGTATATCTCGGAATGAGAGAGAACCGGGGGAGGAGCGTAGCCGTTAGCACATTATATTCGTATGCGCTTTGGTCGTTTCCGCCCCCTTTCCTCAGTCTATTTCCAATTAACATGATTGCAACAGAGTAAAAATCGAACCAAACAATATCTTGAGAGAAATTTATCCGTCGGCGCCTGAATTTGACTTTTCGACATTAACAATTTAAACTATTAATTAAATTATATTCTGCATCTCTGTAAAAATAAAAAATAGTAGTGAAATTTTTGTGCTTCAAGTGTAAGTGTTTGGTTTTGCTGTGATTTCCATTTCTCAATTTCAATTGAAATTTATACTATTAATTAAGTGCGGGGAACTTATAATTATGACAAAATGTATTCACATTAAAAGTTATATTTTATTTTCCACCGTTTTTTAAGTTAATATACCATCAGTAATTTTTTATTAGTTCAGATTTAAACTTAAATCATCTAATTAATTATGATTAGTGATTCTTTTATCCATTACTCTCTTTAATCGATGAAATAAATATTGATATGAGCAAAAAGTTGCTTATTAGGTAGATTTTGGACTTGAGCCATTTGGATCAAGTCTCTTGCAAGCTTGGAAAATGGATCTATAAAAAAAAGCGTCAGCAATCTAACACTCAAGTTAATAAACTGTTGTAGAAGGATAAAATTAAGGAAGACGAGACAATAACGAATGTCTAAAATAATAAGAGGTTGATTTGAACGTAGTGTTTCTTGTGTGGATACTGGTGCAAAATTCTATTACCCTAAACCGGAGAGCAGGAGGCATGCTTTTATACCTTAATCCCCATCGGGTAAAGAAGTATAGTCCCTTGGGCCACGTGTTTGTGGTTGTTACATATAAACCCCTTAAATTTAAAAGTGATTTGCCATAATCTTTAGGACTTGTGTTTGTTGATGAACCTTGGAACAAATAAATCTCCTATGGAGGATGGGCTCCGAACTCCAAAAGGGTTGTTGGCATGCATGAGATACATTTCAATATTTTCGTGCCTTGTTATAACTTACGTTGTTATTTTATTTATTTCATTGCTGACAAATGGCTTTTCACCATTTGTGGGAGCGTCCAGCCTGCCAACCAGGTGAGCTCAAGGACATTCCTCCTTGTGGGCTGGCGAGTCTGTGCCGCTGCCCATTTCTGATAAAAAGCCTCAAGCAAAGCATGGGTCAGAGATTTCTCCTCAACATCTAAAAAAAAAACTATTCCTCATTTATAAGATCTCATGTATTTAAGGATTTTTATTTTTATTTTAATTAAACCATCCGAATGTTGGGGGAGTTTTAGTCCCCGTCCCTTTTTTTATTTAATGATTTTATTGGATTCAACATATTGGGCAACTATATTTAACTTTATCTTTATCAATTATTCTTAGAAAAAAAAAAAAAAAAAGAAGAAGAAAGGAAGAAAGAGAGAAAGTTCCGTTTCATTTTCGTTAGAAATGTATTTAGAATCACACCATATTTTATACACAACTTTAGGTAGATAAGTTGTATATTATAGAGATGCATTCAAATAAAAACATTTACCTAAGAAACCATAATCTGAAATAAGCTCTTGTGGCCTACTTTATGGATTATGGGCCGAGCATTTAAAAGATTTGATTATAGGTTCAGCTCATGATTCATGCCAAACATGTCATTATGTCCATTCTTGATTGTTAAACTGTTGCGGATATTTAGGTGTGTGAATGTGAGGGCACTGTAATACCGCTAATTTATTTTGGGATAATTACATTTATATTTTTAATTAATAATTATTTATATAAATTATCCATATTTCTTAAAAAAAATAAATATATATTCAAATCATTACACAAACTATCCCTATATTTTTTACTATAAATAATCATTTATGTAATTACACAAAAAAATATGAATAATTTATATAAATAAATTATAGATTATAGATGTAAATATAATTATTTTATTTTTATTTTAAATTATGGACCATCTTTTGGCGTTATGCCCCAAAGTGAGATTTTTGGGAGTAGTGGGTTCCTATCAGGCAATTTTTGGATTTTGTTAGAATTATTTAGAATTGTTATTAATAATAATTATTATAAATATTCTTTTAGGATTATGTTGGCGTTTGGCTAACTTTATTGGACGTTTGGTGTGAGGCTTGTCCGGTTGCGGCATTGTGGATATGTAGCTTTATTATTGAAAGCAAATATGCGACTGTCGAAAATTGGTAAGTTTTTGTTGAGTACGACCTCTCCCTATTTAATACTTTCCCTGCTTTATTCCTGTACCGAAGTAGGTTTTGGTCGCATTCAAGATCATGATTGTGAATTAAGATATAATTTTTGGTAAGTGCGCAAGTTCCAAAACTTTATACTACTGACATTTAAAATTTTAATTTGTTAATAATGCGAGACTTTGTCTAATTTAAGTAGTTTGTACTATAGTACTTATTGGCAGGTTTAATTATACAAATTTAATTTTAATTGAATAATTATATGATTCGCACTGCTCGATAGAATAATCAGACCGAACTAAAACAAAATATTCGTTGTGCTTCGATATCGAATCAAAATTTTAATTTTTGAAATTTCGAGATGTAGTTTGAATTTTTTATTAAATAAAGTAAAGGCTTTGTGCACGGAGGAAACCTCATAATTTGAAAGGGAATGTAGAAACAACAACCTATTATTTATTTATCCATTTGATCTTTAGTGTCGTTTTACCAATACCAAAATTTTTTGATTTATTTTTATATTTTTTATGTATTAATTATTTGTATCATTTTATTTATTATTTAAAATTATTATTTTTAGCATATAAGTTTACAATATTTTTTACATTTTTAACAAAAAATATTATTTTTTGATGAGGGAGTTCTTAGGCTTACTGGACTGTGAGATATGGGCTAGGTGACGAATGAGATGAGTAATTCATGGGCCTAAATGCATTGTAAGCCCGTAAAACTATTGGGCTCGCCTACACTCCCCTTTGGGCTGGGGAAGGAGTTAAAGAGTAAACTCAATTGCTGATCCACACCAACTAAGAAATGCCACGTCGTCACAGCATTGGTGCTCCGCAAACGCCCACAACAGCGGAGAGCTGCCCCAAGGAGGAGCATATGTATATCCCAGCCAACAAAATGACAGAGTTGCATTAAAATAGGGAGAAAGTTATCACAAGAGATTCATCGGCAATTAAGCTCTCCCGTTTGTTTCTACAATGGTTTCGTTAGTCAACACTGTCTACTCAATACGATTATCTTCCAATGCAAATCCACTCAGAAATCAACGGCTCGCACCGAAACCGAGCTGTATTTCTTTCAACAGTAAGCTTGTTTTCAGAGCTTCAGGAAAATGTTCTGACTACAGTTTCAGTGCTTGTTTGTCGGTAATATATGAGCTCACTGTGCTCTTACTTGTATGCATTTGAATTGTATTAGGACGGAGACTGGTAGTGAGGGCTACTGAAACCGATACAGACAAAGGTATGGTGGACTTTCACTTAACTTTATTTTTCTGGGTTTTCTCTTTTCTTCTTTCTGAATAGTGAGTTGGTTGAGTTATCTGGAAGAAGAATTTGAATGGTTGAAGTGGATTGCGTACGCGATTTTTGTTGAAATTGGTTTTTGAGGTATTTGATGGATATGTTGCAGTGGGAGCAAAGGCACCAGATAAGGCGCCGGCTGGAAGTGGTTCGAGTATTAATCAGATACTTGGTATCAAAGGAGCCAAGCAGGAGACTGTGAGTCGTTAATTGTTTACACATGGATTTAGTGAATTTAGTTTGGGAACTTTCACCCCAGCATGACTGACGGTATTGTAGTTGTATTTACTGCAAATCAATGTATGATGAAAGAATACAAAAGCATCTCACATGCACTATATGGGTTAGAGTGGGTTAGAAAGCACCAAACATTGTGCTAAGAAGTTAAAAGATTTAGGTGTATGAGGCCGTGGATCGATAATCAGCATAATTGCATGGATGATAATTTTGAGAAATACAAGAGAAATAGAATTTATTGGCAATGAAAAACTATCCTGTGTGTAGATTTTGATACTCTTTTAGCTAATAAATGTTGTGCTTCTTCAGGATAAGTGGAAAATCCGAGTTCAGCTCACTAAGCCCGTTACATGGCCTCCTCTTGTTTGGGGTGTAGTCTGTGGAGCTGCTGCCTCGGGTAATTTCTCACTTTTCCCTGCTATTCTGACTAACGTCTACAATAGTCGAGAAGACTGATGACTTATTGAGTGGATGGTTTAATTCACTGCCGACAGGTAGTTTGCTTAATGCAAGGGTGACTTCTCGGCCAATTCTACATTCACTGCCATGGAACATGTAAAACTATACATTAAATTTAATTTAACGACTGTATTATGTACTGCTTTAGCGTGTCATCACATTATATAGTATCACTAGTTAGTCAAATCCTGTTGCAGCAGTGACAGGTAATGATTTTGGTTGCTTTAAAAGTTTATTTAAAAATGTACACATATCAATGGCTTATGTCTAAGCTGAGATTAATTGATAATCAAGTTTTCTATTACCCAAGAGAATAACTTAACCATTACTTGACGATTTTCTTGATAATCAAAATCAGTTTTCCTCTTGTCTATGCTCTCTGCATCTGTTACAATATCATATGCTCACTTTTTCTACTTCCCCACAGGAAATTTCCACTGGACCTTGGAAGATGTAGCTAAAGCAGTTGTCTGTATGATTATGTCTGGCCCTTGTCTAACTGGCTACACTCAGGTATTTCTTGCATTAACTTAAGGTTGACTAGTTTTGCAATTTGACAATTTATTAGAACCTCAGCCATGTAATTTTTTGTACTTCAACCTGTAGAAATAAATGATTGGTATGATAGGGAGATCGATGCTATTAACGAGCCTTATCGACCAATTCCTTCAGGAGCAATATCTGAGGATGAGGTAAGTGATGTTTCGAGCTGTTGTCTCATGTCTGTTGAATGAGTCTGCTTTCCAATGTTAAAACACAGATATTATCAGGTGATTACACAAATATGGGTGCTGCTCCTGGGAGGCCTTGGCTTGGCTGGTCTATTAGACGTGTGGGTAGGTCTTCAAAATGAGTTTCTCTTCTCTTGTGCAAATTTTCTCAAGTTTTCCTCTAATAGCTTTTTCTATATAGGCAGGGCATAATTTTCCAGTGATATTTTACCTTGCTCTGGGTGGATCTTTACTGTCCTACATATATTCAGCTCCACCTTTAAAGGTATTATCTCATCTTTCACCTTGATACTAGTATTTTCACTTTCAAACTTTGAAAAAGTGCAAGTAAAAACAGCAACTCCAATTTTCTGATTGCAGCTCAAACAAAATGGATGGATTGGCAATTTTGCCCTCGGTGCAAGCTATATAAGTTTGCCTTGGTAATATCTTAACTCTCAATTCTTTATAACTTATGTTGGCAATATCCATGCAAGTGTGGCTTTGAAGCAAAATGAATATAAAATAAATTGCTCTTGGTCCCAGAGTTTTTTCTACTCTTTCGTGGTCTTCTATAGAGATCCCAACTGGGGAGACAGACTAACGTCCACTGGTCACTTTAGATGACCGGTAGAGTAATTATTCATTTGATTGGATAAATTTTGTTTGCACACTTGCTTAGATCTGATGCTAATATGTTGACCCAAGGTTAAAATGTAAGCTTTGTCGTTTCATCTTCCTGGACTTAATTACTTGTCTTTACATACCAAGTCGTGGTATAAATTAGATGCCTTTCTTTTTTCCCCTGCCATACTATGCAACATAGAGCTCAAAAGACCTCGTGATATGCTGCGTAACACTTCTGAACTTCCCAATTCACAGGTGGGCTGGTCAAGCATTGTTTGGGACCCTTACACCTGACATTATTGTTCTAACACTGCTCTACAGTATAGCTGGTGTATGTGATACTCATGTCTCATCTGGACATCTTTATATATGCTGCATAGATATAAATTCTTATTATCTTCAGTTGTATTTTTTTAGCTGGGTATAGCGATTGTAAACGATTTCAAGAGTGTTGAAGGAGATCGAAAAATGGGATTACAGGTACCGTCTAGTGTAAACCTCAACTTGATAGCTTCATGTAAAATCTCGGCTCTGTTTTCTTGTGAGCAAACTTTTGTAATATTACACGGTGAAATCTCTGCAGTCACTTCCAGTAGCTTTTGGCTCTGAGACTGCAAAGTGGATCTGCGTTGGTGCTATAGACATAACTCAGATATCTGTGGCAGGTAAATTTTACTTTTTCAAGCTTTTGATTTTCAGTTTTAGAACTAACATTCATAAGCAGTTTTATTTAAGATATATGAACTATTAGCACGAGAGTGATGCAACAAGTAAAGCACATATGAAAACCAATTTATTTTCTTGGCTATTTTGACACTTTTTTGAGTGAAGACCTAATGAAGTTGATATGACCAAGTAACTTCAATCAGATATAGGGAAAAGTAAAAGTAGGGCTGAATGTGTGAGCAACTTTGTGGGATACTAGGAAAAAGAGATAGGCTGGGAGTGATTTGTATTAATCTTCCCAAAAATTTATGAGAAATAGGGAAACAACCAGAGTAGAAAGGTCAAACTGATCTACTTGACAAAAGACTGGCCACAGCATCTGTCTCCTTTTTTCTCTCCCACAACAATATAGCCAGCCAGATGAATACTAACTGTTGTATAGATTTCCTTATAATGGCATATGTTATTGTTGCAGGCTATCTTCTAGGTTCGGGTAAACCGTTTTACGCTTTGGCGCTTCTAGGTCTAATTGTACCACAAGTCTTTTTCCAGGTAATGCAGATAATTCCTGCTCAGAAGTGGGTATTCGTCGTCACTCTTAGCTTGCTTTTTGACTTAAGCTCCATACTTGTCACATCTTACTACGATGTACTAGTAAAGAGTGTAAATGAGTTTGCTTGGCTTAAAAAGAATCAGATAAGATAATAAGGTTATTAAATCTTGCAGATTCATTCAAATCCTTCATGTAGTATATATGCTCTGCCGAGCTCAAGATTCATCTTGGCATGTCTCTGTGTCAACTGAATTTGAGAAACAATATAGCATTCTAGAAAATTGTAAAAACTTAGATGCTAGTAAGAATTAAGATTCTTGCATCAGTTGGCATATTTCTCCAAGGCTACAATATGCTGTTCTAACTTGTAAATAACTACTGTGTAATGCAGTTCAAGTACTTCCTTAAAGACCCAGTGAAGTATGATGTCAAGTATCAGGTACTTCTTCATAAATACATTCTGTGTGTTGACGCTTATTATTCCCAAATATAACCCAGTGGAAGATAGGTGAACTTGAGATCTTCAATTTGTTTTTTATACATGCTTGCAATACTGCATCAGTGATGGAATTGAGAATTTCTCATTTGCTCTATATCTACTTGTGTAGTTTGTGAGTATAATATGTCTATGCTTCTCAGTATACTTAACTTCCTTGGTATTTGATTTCAGGCTAGTGCACAACCATTTCTTATACTTGGTTTATTAGTCACGGCTTTGGCAACCAGCCATTGATCCTCCTGTCAGAGATATTGCTAGAATCGAGTAGGGACATGGCAAAAGTGAAAGCAAAACCCCAGGAGCACCCACAGTACTTGCTCATCCTCATAGCTTTCACAAATGGTCAGCTGCTTGTACGTAGAATTTTGCCGATTTTTTTTTTTCCTAATGGGTTATTTTCATCCATATTGTCCTAGAAGAAGATTCTCTTTATGCACCACAACTCTGTATCATCTCCAGCTGCTGTTTGACACTTCGTCTCTTGCTAGATCCTTTGTCAAATTAAAGAATAGCTGTATCCGGAGATACCATGGTCTTTCTGTAAGTTGTGTTATCTTCTTTCTTATTAAATTTTGATGAGGAGCAAGTGTAGTAAGATGACTTTCACTGCGCCCATGCCGTTACATTATCTTGGACTATGTGATCCTACACTGTTGATAAAAGGCAACCATGTGGTGTTCTTAAGTAGGATAAACTCATAACCCATTTTTGTCTAATGTCAAATATGACTTAGGAGAGATTTGCACTTTGTTTGGTTTGCAATTTGCCCAGATTCTTTACATGTTTAGGGAGGATATCATGGACCACTTTTGAACAGCTCAAAATTAAGGCCAAATCATACATGAAATGATACTTATAATAATTTTTGTAATCCCAAATCTAACTTCTATGAATACGTATAGATACCTACTTCACCATAGAGTTCAAGAAAACCGAGCAAAATATACCATGCACGTTATTGACCACAAAACAAGAGGTGAAGAATGATACAAAAGAACAAGCAAGTTCTAAGCCAAAAATACAATAAGAACCTCTTGTAGTTCCCTTTAGCGAGGGCTATTGATTGCAAGTAAAAACTGGGTGTCCAAACTATACTGTCCAGAGTACTCCCCAGGGCGGAAATCAGGATTTGCTGGAACTGGATACAAATCAAGTTGCTGATCAGTTGTAAATGCCATGTTCACTTCAGAGTTTTCTTCCTGTTGGTCTGAATGTAGATTATACTTTCTCGACCTTTGCTACATCTTTCATCATTGGCCTTTCTTCACCATTTAACTTGAGACATCTCTTAACAAGCTCAGCCACTGCAGCAATTTGCTCCAAACTGCCTTCCCTCAAAATTCTGGGCTCGATAATTTGGAACAGGCAATCTTCCTTAACGGACGCTATAAGGTAAGTTGCCAGGTTCTTTTCTTCTTCACTTCTCTCAGTAGAAAGAGGTTTTCTCCCTGTCAGGAGCTAAGCCAGAACTACACCAAAGCTGTAAACATCACTTTTCTCTGTCAATTGGTTTGTATGGAAATACTCAGGATCAAGATAACCCAAGGTTCCCTGTACAAGAGTGGTCACTTGTGTTTGATCAATAGGCACCATTTGGCCGTGCAATACTAGTCCAACAATAAATTGGGAGACTTGACATCTCTATGAATAATCGGCATAGCTGCTGCAGAATGAAGATAGGCAAGTGCACCAGCAGCCTATGTGGCGATTCTCAGCCGATTCTCCCAAGAGAACCAGGGAGTTGTTCTACTGTTGTGGACGTGGTGAAATAGTGTGCCATTTGAGACGTATTTGTATACTAGCAAAGGAACTTCAGTCTCCAAACAACATCCCAAGAGTTTAACCACATTTCTGTGATTAATCTGAGTTGGAATAACCACCTCATTGATGAATACCTCTATTTGACTCTGATCCATGATTCTGGACTTTTTTAATAGCAACTGTCCCATAGCCCCTTGACCAAGAATGCGATCTTCGGAATAGTTGTTTGTGGCCATCAAAATGTCAGGAACGGACCATTGCACTTGACATTGTTAAAACTAGTTCTTGTCTACCACTGTCGAAATCAGAACGTTTTATTTGAATATTTCATGTATACTTTGCAAATATTATAATCATGTTCGCGTTTGGGTGGAAAATTCTAAGCTGGGAAAGGTTTGCAGAATTACTTAATGTTAACCCTTCGTGAACTGAAAATTCTAGTTCAAATCGAATTTGCCCAGACTCGAACAAATCAATCAGAGTTGTCGGTTTGTTTAGGAGAGTGATTAGTCATGTGACAAATGTATTACATTGTCGTATGATTAAATCGGCTTGATCATATATGATTTAAATAAGACCTTTCCTTCTTCATGCACATCCCATATTATCCAATACCTCTTATATCACCATGAACTCCCAAATCATTTTTTTTTTCCTATTTCTTACTATTGTCAGCTTATGCTGAATCCTTCGTACATGGAATGTTTCAAACTAGTGTACGTATACCTGTACAATGTCATTAGTATTACTTCTGAGAAGAAAAACTATTTATAGTTTTTATTAAATCAAGAAACTGAAACAAATGAGGACTTAAAGGACTTCTCACTCTCTTAAAGTCTTAATTAAACAGGTTAATCCTAAGTCTTTCATGTCATTGCTGGGTTCCTAGACAAACGTGGACAATTCATATGATTTTTTCTTAAACTCCTGTTAATATGTTGATCCTGATTGAGATTAGACATCAAAGTTCTTTCGTCACAGAGAACCTCATGAGCATTGATGAAGGACGATCGCTTGAATTGATTAGAACTGATCAGTTGGTAATTGCATGTGTTTTTTCCTACCAGGGTGCATCATATATTATATGCATGCAAGAGTAAAATTTCTTCATGTGCCGCTAATTTGACAATATACTTTAGAACCTCAGCCATGTAATTTGTTGCACATCAACGTACAGAAGATAAATGATTGGTACGATAGGACGTGTGTTAATCACGGCTTTAGCAACTAGCCATTGATCCTCATATGTTGATCAGCTTGACCTCAGAAAACAAGGAGATAGCCGGCAGCACCTGCAAGAGCAAAAAATCTGGACTTCCTAATTATATCTGCTGAATTCTGAGCTGCAATTGTATGTCGATTTCTGTCATTTTTGTCTTTGGAAAGAGGTCCAATTTCCTCCATTTTTTCGCTTCTCTTGTATGCAGCAAAGTCAGCTCTCTACTTATTCCTGCTGTAATAAAAAAAAGGTTTAATTTGCAGTGAGCTGTAATGTGTCCATTTCAGTTCTTTTGATAGGCAGTAATGTAGTAGTCGCCTTCACTATTTGTCACCTCAACTTCAAAATGAACGCTATAATACATTAATTATTCTCAAGAGGAGAAAATTAAATAAGAATAGTTGGAATGTTTTTCATCAATCAATGCAAATAAAAAAACTTCAACATGTAAAACAAAAGTATGTACAGAAAAGATAAAGTGAAGGCGAAGAAAATAAATTGAGTTAGCAATCAATCAATCAATGTTAACTAGGTTGGTAGGTAGGTGCATTCTGCATGAGTATAGAAGGAATCTGAAGTCGTCGTTGACGTTGCATATTAATTATCGTTTTTGAAGAAGTAAACTGTGTACTTATAATATAGATAGCTAATTTGCGACAACTCAACTTGGATAGGAATTTGGGAAGGATTACGACCCATTCTAAGGCCGCACAGGAATTTGTGCTCTCCATTCCAAGTCTTCCATTACAGTACACGATAGCTGCGCTGCAACTTGACTTTGTTTGCTCATTACTGTGTGGCTGCAGGTAACTCATGAAAATGTGGTTTTTCCCTATTTCGTCGCCTTCTTTTTATCAAAACCAGCTCAACTGTTTTAGAATTAATTTGTACAGTAAGTTATGGATAAATTTCTCTAAAATTTGATATAATTATAAATAATCTCTCATAATTTAAAAAATTATCGCTATCCCTCGATTTTTAACAGTTGTCCAATTGTCACTCTATTGACTTTCATTCATTTTTCGTAATGAACGCCTTATGAATTTTTGAAATTCTTTTATGAATTAAGTGGGTAAATATATATTTTTTTTTGTTTTTTACTTTTTCAAATGTTTTCATCCGTGCTATCTACATTTCCTTTTATTTTTATTTAAAATTAAAAAGAAAATGAAGTATGCTCCCAAAGTCAGTCAACTTGCATTTTTCATGGCGAAGAACATATTTTGGCACGACTTGCACGTCCGCGGCCTACTCAAAGTCAACCTTCATTACAATTATTCTCATACGTAATACTATGATTATTTTACCACTTCATCAGTTTCCTCAACGTTGATTGAGGGAAGTTACTTCCCAGTTCCCTCTTTCACTATTATCAATCTTCATTCTCATAATTAATATCAAAGCTGCATATATATACTAATCTCTACACTGCAAAACCACCCATATAATCATGGGGGGTAACATGATGCTTCTGCAGCTGGCCTGCGTTTTCTTCTCCGGCCTAACTTTATCATTGGCCGCCACCAATTCCACCACTCCCACACGTTCAACATTTCAAAAGCCCCCGTCATCACCAAGACTGGTTGCGCCAGCAAATGTGGCAACCTCACCGTCCCCTACCCTTTCGGCATCGGTAGAGGCAGCGGCTGCGGTATCGACCCCTGGTTCGAACTCAACTGCAGCAACGCCTTTGACCCTCCCCGAGCCTACATCGGCAATATTCAAATATACGAAATCTCCGACAACCAAATGCGCATCTCTAACGTCATGGCCAGGAGATGCTACGACAGAGCCGGCGCCGTTTCCCAGACAAACTCCGCCTCGTCAGACATCACCGGAACTCCTTACAGCTACTCGGAGCTCAACAAGTTCACCGTCGTTGGCTGCGATGATTTTGCTCTGGTCACCGGCGGCGGAGGCCGAAGCTTCACAAGCGGCTGCGTTTCGCTCTGCTCGAGAGCAGAAGATGTGATCGGTGGATACTGCTCGGGTATAGGCTGCTGCCAGACTTCCCTGCCGAAGGGGCTCAAATTCTACTTGACGGATCTGAGCAGCTTGAGGAATCATACGGGGGTCTCATCGTTCGACCCGTGTAGTTATGCGTTTCTTGGGGAGGAACAACGGTTCGTTTTTGGTGGGGCGTCGGACCTCTCCGACCCAAATTTCATGCAACGGGTCCTGACTACGGTGCCCATCGTGCTTGACTGGGCGATTGGGAATTTGACTTGTGCAGACGCTGAGAAAGCTGCAGATTATGCCTGCAAGGCTAACAGTAACTGCGTTGATTCAGATACGGGGTTGGGTGGGTACCGGTGCAGCTGTAACAAAGGGTACGAAGGCAACCCGTATCTCGATCCGGGCTGCACAGGTACTGTTTTCTTCTGTTGCTTTGTTATTATGATTAAACCCACTAAAGGATGCAAGAACTATTCTGTTAATACTGTTTGTATCTTGATGTGTTTGATTTGCAGATATCGATGAATGTGCGGACCCAAACCTCAATGACTGTGAAAAGTTAATGTGCGTCAACACTCTTGGAGGTTTTAACTGTTCTTGTCCACAGGGACAGTATGGGGATGGCAGACAGGATGGTCGAGGTTGCAATGCTTATAACTCGCAGTTTCCTGTAATGAAGGTGGCTTTAGGTAATGCCTTTGTTTCCTTGAAGTCCATACATATACTAGCATATTGATGGTAGATTAGTTGAGGTTGGAGATCGGAGATTGAGTTTGATACTGCAAAAACATACAAAAATGCGTTAATAGAAGCTCTTAATGGTATTCTGTTGAAATTATATGTACAATCATGAATGATAATTCTAATTTCCTTCGCCGTATTTTAATCTTTTTCATGATTTTCTAAAACAATTTCTTGCAGGTATCGGATTCGGGTTTTTATCCCTAGTCATCGCAGTAACTTGGCTATACTTTAGCCTCAAGAAAAGAAAGATCATAAAACTCAGGGAGAAATTCTTCCAGCAAAATGGTGGTTTGTTACTGAAACAACAAATCTTCCAACGAAGGTTCTGTGGATCAATCCACCAAAATATTCACCGCTGAAGAGCTGGTAAAAGCTACCAATAACTATGCAGATGATAGAATCCTTGGCAGAGGTGGATACGGCACTGTCTACAAGGGAATTCTACCTGATAATCGCGTAGTAGCTATCAAGAAGTCCAGAGTGATGGATGAAAGTCAAATAGAACAATTCATCAATGAAGTAGTCATTCTCACACAGGTCAATCATCGAAATGTTGTCAAACTTTTGGGATGCTGTTTGGAAGCCGAGGTCCCTTTGTTAGTATATGAATATGTCTCCAACGGGACACTCTTTGAGCACATCCATAACAAAGGGGCAATGACTTGGTTATCCTGGGAGAACCGTTTGCGGATTGCCTCAGAAGCTGCTGGTGCCTTGTCTTACCTTCATTCAGCAGCTTCAATTCCTGTTATCCACAGGGACGTCAAATCGGCCAACATTTTACTAGATGAATCTTACACAGCCAAGATATCGGATTTCGGGGCTTCCAGGCTAATCTCCCTTGACCAAACAGAAGTAACAACGTTGGTTCAGGGGACACTAGGATACCTGGATCCTGAATACTTCCACTCAAGCCAATTAACTGAAAAAAGTGATGTGTACAGCTTTGGGGTGGTGCTTGCGGAACTCCTGACAGGGAAAAGGCCGATCGACATGGAAAGGGTCCAAGAAGAACGAAACCTGGCAACTTATTTCATCATGGCGGTGAAAGAAAATCGACTGTTTCAAATCCTGGAGCCCCGAGTGGTGAGAGAGGGATCCCTGGAGCAGCTCCAGGCGACTGCTCAACTAATAAAGAGATGTTTACATCTGAACGGGGAAGACAGGCCGACGATGAAGGAAGTGGCTATGGAACTTGAAGGTTTGAGGAAGTTCACCAAGCATCCGTGGGCTCAACAACCTGTTCATCATGAAGAATCTGTGGGGTTATTAATGAGAGATCAGACGGAATCTGCAGATCTTTATACTGCTCCAATTACTTCAGCTGATCTTTACACTGTTCCAATCAGCCCATATAACAGCACTGGAGAATTCTCAGGGCAGTACAGCTTGAACAGCAACCCAAGTCAGATGTTCTTCCCTCATGCGAACAGCCCTCGTTGATGAGAATGCCTGCGTGCCAATTTTTGGTGCTATGTTTTGATTTAGTTTTTGCGATTTCCCTTTCTCGTCCTCGTTATAGATTTTCATGTTCATTCAATTGTTCTATGTCTTGCGAACGTACTTCTCATGCATTTCATTGGATGTGGTTTCTTTGATAGGAATGCAAGGCTAGTCGCCTCCCGTCCCATCTGAAAATAAGCACCAACATTTGTAAATGTAAATTCTATTGAATTACTGTCGTCTATTTCTTTGAATTGAGTACTAAGTTTGATTATCGACTATCCTAACAGTGTGCAAAAAAAGTGATCAACTGTACATTTACTCTATAATTGAAACTATCGTCTCATAGATGAATCATTTAGATAAATGGGAACATATTGAATTCCAACCGGGTCCTGCCCATAATGTTTATATCCGACCGATTAAGTGTGGCCCAGGCCCGATGCCGACAGCCCCATCCTAGAACAAGTACAGCTCAAAATAAAATGGGCCATTAACAAGTTGTAATCATTAGTAGACGGTCCGAGAAAGAATACCACACGTGACGACGCAGCTTTGTCAAAATACCCTCTCGCTCTCAGTCTCAGTCTAACCATAAATACTGGGCCCACCCCCATGAAAGTTCAATTCTATTGTTCTTTAATACTAACTCCGCCTCCACTTCGGACCGCCACAAACATTTTGCTCTATTCTTGCCAATTTTACCCTCCTCGCACAACTGACGGGACGGGAGCAAGGAGGTGAAGCGGAGAATCTGACCTCTTCCTACCCCTACCACGCCGGCGTTTTCCTCCTCAAAATCAATGGCGGGGAAAAGTGAGAAAACCTCAAAATCAATCCCGCCCTACATGAAGGCATTGTCTGGATCTCTAGGTGGCATAGTCGAAGCCTCCTGCTTACAACCCATTGATGTCATCAAGACCCGGCTCCAGCTCGATCGCTCCGGTGCCTACAAGGGGATAATTCACTGCGGCACCACCATCACCAATACCGAAGGCGTCCGCGCTTTGTGGAAGGGGTTGACTCCATTCGCCACGCATTTGACTCTCAAGTATGCGCTCCGGATGGGTTCCAATGCGGTCCTGCAGTCCGCCTTCAAGGACTCGCAGACGGGGGATCTCAGCCACCAGGGTAGGTTGTTATCTGGGTTTGGTGCTGGTGTGCTCGAAGCTCTTGTTATCGTCACTCCATTTGAGGTCAGTAAATTCATTTCCTTTTCCATTTATAATTTTTTTCTTATATTATTGTGTTGCTCTTTTTCAGGTTATTGTTTCTCTTTTTTTAGCTTTAATCATTGGATTTTCTTTGTTGAATCAAATCACATGGAGCTTAGTCCACTTTATTATTCTCTAAAGTCGAAATGTGTTTTACAATTCAAGAAACTGCATTCGTTGTCATGCACCTCTTAGAATATGTGATCCTAGCTTCTGTAGGACCGGAGTTTGAAGTCCTGTATGTAGCATGGTTAATGGTAATTAGTATGCGCACCTGTCAAAGGCGTATATTCATCATTTTCATAAAAAAAACATGAGTTGATTGTAGGTAAAATTGTGTGTCTTAGTTTGAATAGATCATAGACTATGACTGATTCGGTACAATTCCCTTAGATGAATACAAACAGTTCATAGTTCCAATGCTACCTGGTTTTTATGTAGCTTCACTGCCACTTGTATAGTGGTTCATGCAAGACTTAGATTTTCACTTCTTCGGTTGGGCTGACTGATTAGGTTCTCTTGGTTGTTTCTTAATCTACCATTGTACTTTCGGCTTCAGTTTGTCATTCCCAAATTTCATGGTTTAGTTGTTGTCTGTCTTCAAGTTCTATCATGACTCTGTTTTTACAGAAGTTGTAATGTAACCCACGGCACACTGAGAAACCTGAGAACGGTATCAATTCTTTTTCCCCTTAATTCAGTTTACAGTTCAATTGACATGTCTTGTTATAAGTGGGCAGGGGATCCTAGTCAAAATGTTAAATGAACTTTTACCAATTCAGGTGGTCAAGATCAGACTGCAGCAACAGAGAGGACTGAGTCCTGAGCTCCTGAAGTACAAGGGACCCATACATTGTGCTCGCATGATCATCCGGGAAGAAGGCCTGTTTGGGTTGTGGGCAGGTGCTGCCCCAACTGTGATGCGCAATGGAACAAATCAGGCTGCTATGTTTACAGCCAAAAATGCATTTGACGGAATTCTATGGAATAAGCATGAAGGCGACGGGAAAGTGATCCAGCCTTGGCAATCTATGATATCAGGTTTCCTTGCCGGAACTGCTGGTCCTGTATGTACCGGGCCCTTTGATGTCGTAAAAACAAGGCTTATGGCGCAGACCCGATCTGGTGGTGAGTTGAAATACAAAGGTATGTTTCACGCTATCCAAACGATATATGCAGAAGAAGGACTGCGAGCACTGTGGAAAGGACTATTGCCCCGGCTAATGAGGATCCCACCTGGCCAGGCCATTATGTGGGCTGTAGCTGATCAAGTAACTGGTTTTTATGAGAGGAGATACTTGTACAACGCACCCCTATAATTTCCCTCCTTTATTGTCTTTTGTTTTTTTTTTTTTTGTAAGGAGCTCACATTCATTCGAGGAACTGAAATTGTTAGAGCCGTCAGCCATTCGCCTTAACTCCTATGCAATATAAGAGTTAATTAGCTGGCTAATCCATAGGATATCTTGAGCTTGGACTTTCTTTTAGGTTTGCATTTCATGTGATAACTTGCAACCAGATTGAGTGCAAGGGTAAAAAAACTAATGATTCTTGGAGCTGTTTATAGCGCATGCCTTTGTTCTTGTGTTGTCCATTCTTGATTCGAGCACAATTGTTATTCTTGTTGTGTACTGAGAGGCTTTAGTTATTCTGTTAATGTGGTCGGTCTCTTGAAGCTAGAAACGGAAATAATTATGAAGAGATGCACCACTCCAGTTCTTTTTTTTATCATTGCAGTTGCTATCTTGGAACTTGTTCAAGAAACTGGGCTGTTTTCTTTCATTTGTAAATTGTAGCACCCTATGATATTTCTCCCTCGGATCATCAGACCTCAATGCCTACATTCAGAATAATTGTTTTGATAGCTGCTTCTTTATGTTATCCTTGAATTACTACACAACTGGAGCGTGTCAGCAAAAGTGTTGGCATCAGATACAAATATTACAAAAATAGAAAAACAAGTACAACGTGCAATTTTTACACTCAAATTTTATAAGTTTATTGTTTGATTATTTTTTAACTTTTTTTATTCAAATCATGTTTGATTTAAGTAAAACAATTGCAGAACAAATGTGAAACACTTGTTGTATAATTGATCTTTTTTTTAATTATACATCAATTGTATCGCAAGTTTGTTGTATTTATTGTATAAATGATTTAAATTCGATCAAATTCTATTTGAATTAGAATTTTTCTCTTTTATTTCATTTTGTATATACATGTTATATTTCCAAAATGCAAATGTGAAATGTTAAAGAATTAAAATTTAAAATTTTGTAGTATGGATCACCTGAATAAATACGAAATTTATTCTGTAACTTTCCATAAATTATCTGCAACTTATAAACAAAATTCAAGAGGCCGGAGGCGAAACTAGTGAAACAAAAGGAGGAAAAATATGATTTAAGAATTCTGGGGGGTGGGGGGGGGAAAGGGTGCACCTCCAAAAACCCTACCCCCCCCCCCCCCCCAACAGTAGTAAGTAGTAACGGTAAAATACACACATTATATAAAGCACACCACACGCTCCACTGCCGACCTCAAACCCTAACGTTTTCTCTGATCCCTGCCTCTATCCTATTTGCTAAACCCTAATTCCGTACTCTCACTGCTACAGAATTTCACTTGGTACTCTTTCTATTCAGTTTATCTCATTTATTTCATGATTTAATCTTTTCTTTAATTGGTTGCGTTTATCTTTGTCTGGGAAGGTTTTGATTTTCTTTTTCGTTTTTGAAGGTCGCAACAATGTCGGACGAGGAAAGGGAGGAGAGGGAGTTGGATCTCACCTCTCCCGAAGTTGTCACCAAATACAAATCTGCTGCTGAAATTGTTAACAGTTGGGTCTTTGCTTTGTCTTTTCTTGTATGCATTTAATTTTGCGCTGGGCGGGTGGGTGGGTGGGGGGGTGTTATTTTGTCTAATACTGTTAGTGTTCTAACTTTGTGGTTGTAAGTGGGATGGTGTTATTGAAATATTCAATTGGTCGTGGTTTCGTTTTCGTTTGATGTTTTGATGAATGTAATGCAGAGGCACTGCAATTGGTGGTATCCGAATGCAAACCAAAGGCTAAGATTGTTGACGTTTGTGAGAAAGGGGATGCATTCATCAGAGAGTGAGTAATCTCATTTGCTCCGCCTGCTCTTAGCAATACTACTAGGCTATTGTAGTTTGTTAGGTCTATTGCTCTGAAACGTTATGTGTTGGAATAGGCAAACGGGCAACATGTACAAGAATGTCAAGAAGAAGATAGAAAGGGGAGTTGCATTCCCAACTTGCATATCAGTGAATAATACAGTCTGCCATTTTTCTCCATTGGCCAGTGATGAGACTGTGTTGGAAGATGGGGATATTGTGAAAGTGTAAGTGTTGCCCTTGATTTTCTGTATTTGTAACGCATGTATGAATTATTCTGTAATCTACATCGGTCAGCATTGAAATTGGGAGTAATGGTTTTTATCTGCAGTGATATGGGGTGTCACATAGATGGCTTTATTGCTGTAGTTGCCCATACCCATGTGATTCAGCAAGGTCCAGTCACTGGCAGGGCAGCTGATGTTATTGCTGCTGCAAATACAGCTGCTGAGGTTGCTTTAAGGCTTGTCAGGCCAGGGAAAAAGGTACTTTGGTTTGAGGATTTCTTTTTTATTTTTGATGCATTCTTCTTTTAAAATTTGAGTGGTGTGTTACTTGGTATAATGAAGTTGAGAGTCTGATACGTAATGAATTTGAAAAGTTAAAGTTACATTAGATGTCTTACCTCTGTTTAATTCAGGATGGCTTGTTCCCTTGCAAGTTTAGGTTAAGATAACTTTGTAGCAATCAGATCCCTTGTGCATTTAATTACTTTTGCCTTCTTTAGCATCATTCCTAGTGGTTTTTTTTTGTCAATTACTTGAATTTCATGTTCTGTCATTCTCCTATTCAGCTACATGCATTTGAAACCACCAGATCTTAAGTGGGAGTTGCATGGTGCTTGTATATTTTTTTTTGTTTTAGACTACACCAATGATGGCAGTGCTAAGGGATCAGTAGTGTTAATATGAAGTTTCCTTTTTCCTGTATGTTCTCTTGATGTTTTGATGCATGAGTTATTCCGTGCATGTCATAACTTTAACACTCCCTGGCTCCCCTAAATGACGATCACTTTTATGAGCAATGGGTCAAACCAAATGATGCTGTTGTCATAGTTACTCTGATAAGGGGGTTCCGAATATACATAACTAATTCACAAATGCCAATAGATTCTTAAGTATGCAACTGCCCTTGGCATTCAGCTTGGTGTCTGGATATTCAACCATTACTTTTAAAAGAGAGATTTTTTCTTTCTTTTTTGTTTTAAATGAGGGAAAAGAAGGCAACTTTGCCGAGGTGATATAGCCCTTAATCCCCTCCTTTCCCTGTTGCCTATATCGCAATTGGCCAGCTTGGTTATTCTGGATGGTGAACTTCTTTGTGGTACCAGCACTTTCTAGTGTGCCAACATGAAATTTGGTAGTTTTAAATTAGTCAATCACTTTATCTCATGCATTTTCGTTTTGAAATTTGACTTAAACTAATTGTCTATTGCTTAATTGTCCATGTTTAGTTTCACCTTCCAATTTGATTGAGCCACTTAAGTTCTAGTAATACTTAAAAAGAGTATCTTCAGTATTTATTTGGTAAACATGATTCTCTATATGATGATGGTCATGAAGGATGGATCTTGTGTCCAGTGAAGTTCTTTTTAGTCATAGTTACACTGATAGAGATATCATGTTTTTCGTTCCTTCAATGTTAGTGAGGTCAATTTATCTTACCCTTGTCTCACTAGCTCTTAATTAACATTTATCATTTTCTAATCCTGTTTTGCTTTATCTTTTTGCATCTGAGAACATGCAACTCTTCTGTGAAGCTTTACTATAGTCATCCTAAGATGGGTTTCCAAACTTGTTGATCTTTTTGTTTCATGAACAGGAAATCTTCCTTTGTGTTGGTGGTTTCTAATGTGGAAAAATGTTCTTGGATTTTTACCCCTTGCTTCGGCTGTTGTTGCATTTTGTCGATTACTCTATTCTTTCCAGGCAAATTAGGAGTGTGTTTCCAATTTATTTTGATTGTTCCCCAACCTTTTTGTTGCAATTTTCATGTGTACATAATTTCAATAGCACCAAAGGATATTGATGTTACTATGGTTGATAGGCCTAGTAATGACTGGTATAGTTTACCAGTCAATGTTGGTGTTCAAAAAACGCTGAGTCGTTTGACTGAATGTCGATTGCTTTATCTATTCAAAGTATCTCTTGTTCATAACTTCTATTCATAATCATGAAACAAAATTAAAAAGGACTTCCCTTCTTTCTCCTGTTATGTTAAAAGGCAACTTTGCCGAGGTAATCAATTCTGCTATTGGTTTCCTCTTTTCCCTGTTGCCAATATTGCTATGGCTGCATCTGGCATATTTGCTATCTGGGACTGATTTTATATGCATAGGTCTTGTCCTTTGTTAAAGCCAAAATAGGATAAGTGCAAATGAAAATTAAGATTTTTCATAGAATCAAGAATTGGTGATTAGGTTAAATGGTTGAGTACTTGTTGTTACATAGTTTCTTGCTGCTACTCATGTAGGGTCAAGAGTTTGTGGAGTCCCAACTTGTTCTTGTTTAATATACCATGAAGTATTGATGGGTACTGAGTTCAATTGATTTTTGGTGCATTTGTTAAGTTTCTAATGATCCTTTTTTTTGTTGTTTTTTATGGTAGAATAAAGATGTAACTGAAGCAATTCAGAAAGTTGCAGCTGCCTATGACTGCAAGATAGTTGAAGGAGTACTAAGTCATCAAATGAAACAATTTGTGATTGATGGAAATAAGGTCGTGTTAAGTGTCTCAGGGCCTGATACAAGAGTTGACGAAGCTGAGTTTGAGGAAAATGAGGTGTATTCCATTGACATTGTTACAAGTACTGGTGAAGGCAAGGTAATTATTTCGTTGAATGTTTATGCGAGATAATGTGTAGTTAATTAATTCTTTATCTGATGTTTGTCATGGGATTTTTTATTAAACTTGCAGCCAAAATTGTTGGATGAGAAACAAACAACCATCTATAAAAGAGCTGTTGACAAAAATTATCACCTAAAGATGAAAGCGTCTCGGTTCATATTTAGTGAGATAAGCCAGAAGTTCCCTATCATGCCATTTTCTGCAAGGTTGGTTGTGTTTTGTAAGGCAGCCCTCAGATCTCTATTTAACTACCGGCACTTCCCTTTCAACCATATTGATAATGGGCTGGGATGAATGTATTACAGGGCTTTGGAAGAGAAGCGTGCTCGTTTAGGCCTAGTAGAATGTGTGAATCATGACCTTTTACAGCCTTATCCCGTGCTTCACGAGAAGCCTGGTATGAACCTTACTAGTCTCAAAGATTTACATTTTATGGTTATTTATTCTCTGCTCCTATCAAAGCCTAACTGCTTTTATTGCAGGCGACTTGGTTGCACACGTCAAATTTACTGTTTTGCTAATGCCGAATGGGTCGGATCGAATCACAACTCATCATCTGCAGGAGCTGCAACCCACTAAAACTGTGGATGATCCTGAGATTAAAGCATGGCTAGCATTGCCCACAAAGACAAAGAAGAAGGGTGGAGGGAAAAAGAAGAAAGGTTAGCTTGAATGCAACAATAATAATAATTCTCTGTAATTCATGAAGATCTATACGTCTTTACCATGCAAATGTGTTTTCCAGGTAAGAAAGGGGAAAAAGCTGATACAGCTGATGCTGAGGCCATGGACACGGCACCAAATGGTGCAGCTTCAGAAGAATGAGAATTCTTGTTTTTATTTTGTATTTTCTCTATGAAATTTTGGCAGCTCCATTGTATTTGGTTGTTTTGAGTCATGAAATTTCAATCCTGACTTGAATACTTTCAAATGCGTTGTGTTTTGTACACTGGTTTGCTGGCCTTTAATGTATCCATTTTCCCTTTAGATAGAAATAGATGTTACAATAATTGGAAAAAAGGAATTTACTGCTACCATTTTATTTGACATCTTCACCTGCATTTCAATCAAACTATTCTATCAAGAAGCCGCCTTCAGTCGGAGTTGACAGGCAACACTTAGCATAATTGTCTGCACTGCAGATGTCAGTATTGAATTGTAATTTAAGGATTGAACATTGAAGTGTCACTGAAGCCTCAGGATTGACACAGGTACAGAGGAGAGAAAACCAAGCAATCGGATCTTTTTCATTTCCACATGCAGCTAGTACCAAGTCCAACAATTTTTAAAGTGAGATTGCCAGATTCGGGACTTGATTTGCTAAGAAATTTTTGGTCTGGGAATGGACTAGTGAACTCAATCTAATATTTTTCAAAATAGTCAACTATATTTAAAAAATAATACTACTATAATTTTACAAATATCAAATATCATAAAAAATTTAAAAAAATCTATTATTTTATAGGTGCATTTTTCAAACTTTAAAATATTATTTTTTAAAAATTTATTTCTTATATGCACATTAAACATCTATAAACTATTTATATCCTTACTTTAATTTATAAACATCAATTTTATTTATTATTTTTAAGTATAAATATGATATACATATAAATAAATAAATATATATATATATATATACATATATATATAATATAAAACAAAAGGATGGGTTGGGCAGGGTCGAAAACACTGGAACCCAGGACCCAGTCGAGGCTTTTACAACCAAACGCAATCGGGCCAGGTCTAAGTTCGAATCCAACGCAAACCCATTATCATTCCTAATTTCTTGAGTAATCTAAACAGAAGTTGTATTCAATTGGAATGGAATCTGATGGAAAGGCCTGAAATTATAGTGTGCATGCGTGTGTGTGTGTATGACAAATGAAAACGACAAACTGATAATTATTTTCCCTTTTCTCAAAACTCTCAATAACATCAAATGTTTCAAACAATTACCCAACAATTGAGTAAACAAATCTAACAAGGAAAAAGAAAACTAAGATTTGATTATCAGACTCTTCAAGGTACTTCATGTTTGAACGAACGCTATATAGACCAAGTCTCAATTCCTTCACATCCAGTAAATGTTGAGCAAACCTGATATTCCTCAGACTTTCACCCTTATGCCCCAAAAAACTATGACATAAAGGGATCACACTATTTACAGTGTGTTGCGCCAGACAAGAAAACCGCTGGAAACGAACATGAATCAACAAAACCAAGAGAATGTGCAGTGCCCATTTCACAAAGTCAAAATCTTCAAATTCCTGTAAAAGAAGGTAATTCAAATCAAAAGAACAATTTGTATATATAGTCAGTTGCATGCAGATGCAAGTATCTCTATATGTATGTTATCTTCTTCTACATAATCAGAAGAAAGCATGCAAATATATAGATTCCATATGCATGTTAATCCTCCTTGTCAATGGCATTGCCTTCTTACAGGCTGCAGCCAAATGCACAAACAAATGGTAGCAAACCAAGCAGCTTACCCACGTGTCTTTACAGAAGTGCGCAGCAAAATTGTGGGACCCTCGGAACACAAAATTGCATTTCAACTGCAAGTTTTGAGAGCCAAATCTAGCCTACGGCATTTTCAATGCCTGTTTCAGTTGTGCAAATGCTGCAGGATGCATTTTAGACATAGCAGTATTAAATAATTCTCCGTGGAGGGCAGCACACATCTGGAGGTTGTCCCTCAGTGAATTCTCCAGTGAAATTTGGTTTACTGGGTCCGAGAACTTGATCTGAAAATGAGAAACTTATTCAGTTAATAAAAGATGATCCTGCAGTTTTACAGAATTCTAAACAAAATACCTGTCTCCTTCTGAACTCTTTGCTAGGGACCTGCAGCTTGCTAGATTGCATATTGTCACTGCTGTTATAGGACAAGCAAATTTAATTGCAACAAATAAGGCCACTATGTTTGATATTTGAGAAAATTATGCAAAGATAAGCTCAGTATCAATTCAAACCTTGATTCTTCTTCAGTTAAGTCCTCACTTCCACCCAATATTACACTTGTGCACACGCTAACAAGAACAAAACCCACTAGAATTATGCTAGGAAGTTAAGTATCGAATAGAACTGCTAGATAAATCAAGAAGAAGTTCATGAAGTACCTCAGGATTTGATCCAGTTTATCAAGTACTTGAGGCAGTCTCATAGTTAGAATTATAGAAAGGGCTAGGCCAAATATCTTCTTTTGTGTGGAAATCACATTATCCACCTGCAATTCATAGGATGAAGAGTGAATGTAAATAACCTGTAGGCTCTACATAATAATGGAACGTGCACCCAGAGCTAGAGTAATGTCTGTGTTATCAGTTAAAATGGTCTCCTGGAAACTCTTCTCTAGCAAACTAAATTCCAATTTCCTACAATCCAGCCTTTATTAAAAGCCAATTATGGAAACAAGAAATGTTTCACTCAATGTCCAGTCTTGCAAAAAGAGTAATAGCCAGCTAAACAAAATGTTCAGCTGTCATATGTCCAAGGATAATAACTAATGATCACAGGATGTTACAGCTCAAGATGTGGTAAGTCGGAGTAAGGGTGATCAAGCAAATGCACATGTCAGAAGCTGATTCAAGAATGTTAGTGACAGAAAACAAGCATAATCATGACATTAAATTCTATTCAAAGATAAATACTGAATTTACACCAGTAACTTAAGTGCAGCATCAGCTTTTTTCTCCCAACAGAAGGAAAGTGAAGAGAAATGCATGTGATATGCAAATGTTCATATGGCATCAACAGATTCAACACAGATGTACTTGAGGATACCTTATCAAGCCATACATCAACCAGGCAAAGGAGTATGTTTTCTTCATTTGGGAATCCAGCTTTCTGCAGATGTGCTAATAGTGACGGTTCTGATGTCAGTTGTGCAAGATAATTAGTATTCATGACCAAAATCCTTGCAAGTATGGCTGCTGAAGATGTTTTCACGGCTGTCTTTGAAGGATCATGATCATCTCCCCCACTCAGGCATATGATAATTAATTTCTACAAAAATATAGCGAAGCTTGAATATCATAAAATCCTTAAAAATCAGTTATAAGATATACACATACGGACACGCTATTGTAACCATTACTAAGGATACATAAAGGTAAAGAGAGAAACCAAGATACCTGTATACTAGAGCTGATTAATTGGGGCACTTCACCAGGAAAACACTGCATCAAAGTAGATCAATGAGAAAATAAAAAGCAATACAAAAGCCACCTATTCCAAAGCAACACATAGAATTCATTCCACTGAGTATAGCAACTTATGAATCGAGTCAAATTTTTACTATGAAAAATATGGCAAAAAATACTCTAAGAGGCAACACAAAAGGAAAAATCTGAGAAGAACAATTATGGAACAAACACAAAGATAACAAATGTCATAATTAAACATGTAAGTAATGACTTGCTTCTATACCAACTAAAGCTTTAATTTTGCAGCATCACTCTGGAGTCAACTACCTGTACCAAAACATCCACAAGTGGGAGAACGGAACGCAGCCCTCTGTCGTTGACATTACCAATGACCAAATCAAGAACTTTTGCAAGTGTTGCTGCATGCATATTGAGGAACTCTAATCCGCCAAGAACTATGTAGCCTTCAATTATGCTGGCAGCCACCTACATATCAAGTCACATTTCAAGACCAGTATTATTGCAACAGAAGATGCAACTATCCAGAAGAATTTATCAATACCTTTAAGTGATCAAAACTTTTTTCCAAGATTTCCACCAGACATGGAAAATAACCCAACAGTTGAGGCACCATTGAAGGGGCATGAGAAAGGGTAGCTTCCCATAACTGCCCGATAATGAAACAAAAAATATTATAACTTGTAAAAGATTGTGTGGAGAGCTCCAAGTAAAGTTCATCACTGAACTACAGACCTGCATGCTATCTTCCAAAAGTTCATCAGGGCTATTTATGTTGATCACACTTTGTAAGATGGGCAGCAGCATGTTGTAACACATGGGTGACTGATAACCAAGTGCAACTACAAAGTTCTTTAGGGCTGTGAGAAGCTGAATCTGCAGAAGGCTTTCACCGGAAGATTCTTGCCATGCCTAGGATTATATTTTAGTCATTATGAAGAAATACAACATGCTAGCAAATTAGAATAGAAGAGATAAGATCCAACGACATGTCCACTTCCTTTTACTGTCTAGAATTCATGTGGCATATTTATAGAAATGTCACCGAGATGCTCCTCTATTTATTCAGGCCATTTCTCTTAATAAAGGCATTAGTATAACCACCAGTTAAAGGAGATTTTTCAAACACTTCTGCCATATAGTACAAGTTTCATCCAATTTTCTGGTGCATAAGAAAATACAGACTTGTCTTTAAATAGATAAAACAAACGGTCATCTTGCTGTAGAAGAAGAATATGCCACTGAAAAAAATGTACAAGTCTCAATGAATTACCTTCTGGAAAAACTGCACCAACTTGTTTGCATAAGGAGTAACTTCAGTGATGCGTGCAATGAGACTAGAAATGGTATTTAATACTTGAACCTGAATATAGGATTTTGTGAGATGTATATCAATAACTTTTCTAGTTGAGATAACAAGCCGATAAAATCTAAAGGAAACTTGATGCTTCAAATTTCCAGGTAAATAATGCTTTTTATAAGGTAAAAATTCCCCGTAGCAAATCAATTATCATAACCAACATCAGATATTCCACTTGAATACAGTGATGTGACCTGAGAGCAGAGAAGCAACACAAAAAAGTATATATATTTGATTATACTACTAGGACTAGAATATCCCTTACTACATTTAACACTCATATCCAAAGGCCATTTTTTTCAGACTACAGTTCCAAAACACTCCACCCCTATGTCAAGCCACCTACATTGACCAAGGAAAAACTATTTGACATCCAAATATATCAAGGCTCGAAGTGCATCATGGCTGACAGCCACAAAAGACACTGACCTATACTAGAATTTGTCTGATAAAGTTTGGTAGAACAATCCAAATAACATGTGTATTCAAGGAACTATCAGGAATTACAATAGCCAGGTAAGGAAACCAGAGAGTACTTTTTAAACTTATGATAAAATTTGTGATGAAACAAAGTTTTCTTGATACAGATTAGAAAAATTTATATGCACAGATGCTAGAAGTGATTGTATTTTGTTCATTGAAAAAGGAACAGATTAAAAGAGAGAAACAAGGGTCAGGTATTAGCATTTCTCTGGAATAGTATACAAAATAATGACCGTTACTGTGAATGAAGATTGAATAGTGTAATATTTCTGGTACTTAGGTATATGTCTATTAATTATGACATAAATTTGTGGCAAATGAAAAGATTGGACAGAAAAATAGGTAATAAAATTACAGTTCCATGTCCATATAGTTATGAATAATATCACAGTTACGAAGCTTGAAGACTTTGATTTACACTTGGTAAGCAAAATGTGACGACAAAAGACTGCAACTTACTTTTGAATCAAACTCTTGGACTTCTTCCACCAGTTTGAAACATGAATCCCAACAAATTGGAAGAAGATCCGAAAAGTCATACTCTGAGAAATTTGCATCTTCAATGTGGAAAAAAAGAGACCGTGATGCAGCCAGCTGAAATAACGAAAAAAATTCAATAACAATACAACAAATGACGCGAAGTAATTTATACCAATTTTAAACAAACGTGTCATACCCTAACACACAAGTCTTTCTCCTGAAGCAATTTTATTAAAGCACAATACACTGGTCGCCTGGTGTCATCTTTAATCTGTAGAGAAAGCCAATCAGGGATGAAATTGTCAAGAAAGTAGTTTTACTAAAAGGAGAGCATACTGAAATCAGATCATCCAAAACTAGGGCCAGCTTAAGATATACAAATCTCCTACTGAACTCATTCTATATTTCATGCAACAGAGTACATTTGAAACCAAGCCTGTGAGTCCATTCGCAACCAGAAGAAGCCACAAGACACAAAGATAAACTGCAGGAGATCACAATGATAAACTGATGATATATGCAAACAGTTCAGGAAGCAACTTACCTCTGAAACCCATTGCCCCAGTATTAATGCAACTTTCCTATGGATGATTCGCATATTTGGATGATCATTTGTGAGCTCAATAGATAATGCACCATTGAACCTACACACAAGTGTCAGGGAATGTTTGTCATGAGCTCATTAGAAAGAAACTAAACAGTTTGATAGATAGTAAAAATATTTGGTTTTTGAATACATAATGAAGGCACGGACTATTAGATTATGATCACATCAGGAACAGAAACAAGCATCCAATAGAAAAAACAATAAAAGTAGGCCTGTGAATCAGCCAGGCTAGGTATATGAATAACCAAAGCACTTGCATCAACCAGGGCTACGCATATCAATAAACGACAGGCCCATCATCAGCCAGGCCATGCAATGGCAATAACCAAAGTCGACAGGAATCAATAGTCCTCTGGATCAACATATAATAATTAGGAAACCGAAACCGATTTGGCCTAATTTCAGCTGCACCATGTTATAACCATCTCTTGAAACTCAGTTGCACATGGCCTGGAAAAATATTCGCAGCAACAACTGTAGTTTGGTATCTTAAGAGCTGGCATGGAGCTATATCTAAAACTTTAGAACAAGCTTTTGCAGACAACGAACTGATTAATTTACAAGTGGTGTGTCTCAAATTCCACCCACCATCTCCAAGAAAAATAAAGAAAAGACAAAGACCTACAAGTCTCTGACACCACATTGCAGCCTTGCAGGAGCATTATCTTTGTACAGAGACATGATTCGTTGGTAAAATTCTATTATAAATCCTTCTATTACCCAGGTCACGAGGTTATATCCAATTACCATTGGATTTCAACTTTCAATAGGGTCAACAAAACAAAGGAGGAAGACCAATGCAAGACAATTGGCTAATAGCTTAACACTTTAAAAGGGAAAATCTTACCAGTCTTTAAAGCTCAGATAATTTGAGAGTTCATAATAGACATATGCAGCAGCACCATAAGCAGCATCCTTGAGAAGCAATTGCGAACTTATTTCACTAACAGAGGAAGGGCAAGCATTCATTGCCTCTTGAAGAATTGAAACCACAACTGGACCTAGCAGCTGTTGAAATCACGACCATAAGAATATTGCCAGTTCCAAACATGTCAAAAATGCCAAAGTGACATAAAGCATCAAAAGAACCTACTTGGCTGTGATTCTCAAACAAGACAATGTATAGTGCTTCAGCACATGGCCTTAATCTTTCCGACCACAAAACAGAATCCTGCTCGTGATGAAAAGATTCAGGATTCTGGTACCATTCTTCCACGTCGCTTGCTGTTAAAACAAAATACCTGCTTAAGAAAGAATGAAATTGATGAGAGAAACACGGGGAAAAAAGGGCCAGGGAAAATTAACACTGGGGCAAAACATAAAACTTCACCAATCATAATTAAAACTAGCAATGGCACAAGGCTCCGGACAACCATGGCAGATTACTCTAATTTCTGGGAATAATGACTTAAATTTAAAAAGTAAAATATCAACCAGGGCCAGAAGCTTGGTGACAAATTTAATTAATCAAAACTTTACCTATACACAAAGTATCTGAAATTCCAGACAAAATACAAGCATCCATAAAAATTGTTTCAGGTTGCCAAGCTAATCATTTAATCACCTTAAATACTCATTCTGAGAACATGTAAACTTCCACTGATTATAGTCCTATGGATTTCTCACATAAAACTGAAAATTTAAATCCTTGACTTGCGGAATGAATTACAGAACACATCCAGAAACTAGGAGATGCAAGCAAGCATGAATATCCAAGCGTCAATGTCATAAGGCCTTCGGATCACAGGGAAATGAGAGGGTATAATATAACGTAACTTCTCCTTTCTCAGTTTCAGAGAACAAATTAGAGTATTTAAAATATTTCAAGTCTGTTAAAGTAGTTACAAAGTTAAATTTAAATCCAAGTTACTGGGTCCAATATTTATGAGAGATTTTAAACGCCATTGGTAGCGAAATGACAATCTGACATGAAGGGGTGGCAGAGAGCGCAAAAAGTTAATAGATAAATCAGCCCTGATTGTCATCTTTCTTTCCTGGCAACATTCTTTAACCCGATGTACATCGATACATGTAAGTGAGATAATTACACAATGTGTAGATGCCTTTATCCTTACCTCCTTATCAATATGTTGCACAGTAGCACCACACGCTCGCTTGGCAACAGAGAAGCCAAAACACCTGCAACTGCAGTAGATACATTTTTCTTCATCTCCTGAAGGGTAACTCGGTTGTCATCCATAACACGACCAGTCAAGAATGGCTTGTATTCTCTACATTCTAGGACAGACTTCATCATTGACATACACTGAATCAAGAATTCTTCAAAGGACAAGACATCTGGCTCAGGATCTGTAATCTTGTTTAAGCAGAAGTCAACAACAGGCCAAAGGACACTTTGGTCACCAAATGAATAAGGATGCCTCTGCTGAATTGCTATTAAAATCTTCATTAATTTAGTGCATGCCTTCTTCAGGAAATCCCAGAATTTAGAATGTTTCTCTTGAAAAGATGAATCTGCATACATTGTGAATCAGAATATGTTTACACATCCACAAGAATACACACCAGAAACCTGTACAGAAAAATAAGTAAAATCTCTCAATTAAGTCAACATAGAAATGAGATGCTAAACAAGATTCCGGTCATCTAGAATTGGGAAGGAGAAGAAAAAAATTAATCTCATCTAAAAGAAAATTATATTTGATGAGCATCTCAAATTTCTTTCCTTCAATTTGCTGAACAACAAAAAATATCAAACTATGATGACATCAAAAGATAGCATTGCCTAGATGATATGCAAGCAGTAGGAAGGTAGATGCTAAAAGAATGTAAAAGTCAAAAAGAATTAAGATGAGAAATCTTACAGTATGGCAGAAATGACTGGATGGCCTTCAACATAACAGGGCAGACCTTCTTGACAGGTTGCACCTCCTAAAAAGCAAAACTCCATTAATGCCACAAATATATAACAATCATCACATACAAAAGGGTGGAGGAGAAGATTATCAAAAAACAGAATGATGCAACATACAACTAAGGTTCTGGAAAAAGTAGAATTCATACCTGTATAGACTTAGCATCACTTTGGAAACCAGAAACTATGAGTTGCCTTGTTATCTTTGAACACAGTAACCATCTTTCGCAGGTTAAATAAATATCATCATGATGCAACTCAGAAGCATTTTGAGCTAGCACCGAAAAGCCATGCAACATATTCTGCATGTCATTCTGCCAGAGGTGCCAGCTGTAATCAAAGAATTGAGATGCTATCTGCCAAATGAGCAACCATGTACATATCCAGTGAATATGAAAACTCATCATCATTTAATAAAAAGGGAATTGGCAGCATACTGAAAACATCAAATCTATATTGTAAGAGAGAAGCACAGAATTATGCAGTAATCTTGCTAAGAATGCAACATTCCTGACCACAACTGCCTAAAGTAGTAAACTTTCCAACCTTATTTTCAAGAAAATGAGACGTCATGATAAAGTACAAAACAGCTTCAAAATTGGATTCAACATATTTCAGCTATGGCCTACACAAGTATCTATGGACTCCAAAGGATTCTCCAACAGCATGGGATACTACTCTTACTAGGATATAATAAGAAATTAACTCCAGCCACCCTAAAGCACTATGGAGTTGAGATAAGACACAATGCCAACAATTAATCATAATTCAGGACTTGTGACTGAACCCGGAACCCCTACTACTACAATGAAAAGAAGTAAATGAATAAATAAATAAACCATAGCATACCCCCCCCCCCCCAACAACCACATTTACTTTAAAAAGATAAATGTGCACTTCTTGAAAAGTCTTATATCAACACGAGGACTTTCTTTCAATGGCCAAAATTCCTTTTCAATTGCATGAGCCGTCAGCATCTAAGTTTTGGATTTATCATCTAGCCAATAATAGCTAAACATCAAAGACTCGGTATATACACAAGAATTTCAAAAGAAAATGATAATCTGCACCTCGGCAAAGGTCCTCTGGTCAGAAGTAAGACGTTTGGTCGATAACTCCTTTAAAGTCCGGAAAAGAATCATGAATATTCTGTGAGAAGTTAATATATCAGCGGATTGAAGCTGTTGTGCTAACACGGAAAACAAGTCTGACCTGTATGCAGAAATAGATTCAGTAGGCCTAATACACAATGGTGACAAAAAGATAGTACACAAGACAAATCAAATCATGCATAAGGTGTTATTATAACTACTAAATGGACTTCTTTGATGTCAGAAAAATAAGGAACACAGAACAGAGGAAAAATCAACAGCCTCAATAAGTAAAAAAGTCTTGGTTCCTTTCCCCCATGTGGCTGGTGCTAGTTCCACTTAATTCCACTGATATAACAGCATATCCCCAGGATTGCATGGTGGAATATAACAACAGCAGTACAGCACATGGAAACTGCTAAAGATATCCTAAACTGCAACTTTCTAGATCCTCAACAAGAACTTAGGCCACCTGTTCAAATGTGCTCAGTTGTCTTAACTGATAAGAAGTTCTACAGAGAACAAAGATACAACTAAAAAGTCTGAAACAGAGTATTCATGCCTTAAGACGAAGATGGCTTACTGAATCTGTTAAAAGTACTGAATAAACTACTACTGCTTAGATCAGAACATTTATCAACATTAAAATCAGTAGAGGCCAGTAGAGTCCAACTATTGAGGACCAGCTACTATTTAGATATGGTAAGTCAAATTTTTCCTCTAAATTCAGAAATTCTATTTGCTCCTTGAGTTAAGATATTACTTAATAAACAGGAATAACAGTATAGTATTAGCTAAATACTTTCCAATGAGTTGTGCTCAGATGAAGCAAAGAAGCATACCATTCCCTTGGGTAGTCTATGCGAGCAACTTTCGAGATGACAACAGCCAATGTAAGAGCAATCTGTACCAGAAACACAAGTATTAAACATAGACACAAGATACTTAGATGGTTATTGTTAGACAAGAGAAATTCGGGTTGGGGGGGGGAGGTATGCAGATGCATCAACCAAAAGGCAACAAGAAACAAGCATGCTGCAGTACCTAGCAATGAATAAGATATGAACACAGAGTTGACTAGTTTCGCTCAACAATATGCAAACACTAAGTAGTTTTCTAAGTGATCTCCGTCAACCTAACATATACATTACCTGATAATTTTCTTCTCTTAAGTGCGATAACAACTTTTGTCTTAAATGCACTTTCTCTCTCATTGCTCATTCCCCTGCAAAAGGCATTTCATGGTCAGATCCAGCACCAGATTTAAAACTAATCATGCCAAAAGACTACAGAAAGACCCAAATTAAGATACAGGGTAACATTTCATCACAATGTCAGAGCAAAACTTCTCTGAAAACCTTCCACACAGCGCTTAAAAAGGACGGACAAAATTCTAGCATGAAACTCATATTACAAGACATGTCCACATAAACTCCGAGAAGTTTAGACGTTCATTTATTAATTAAAAGTTCAAGAGATAGTAACATTGCTCGAGGTCATAACTATTCGGATAATAAGATACCTCGCCATAGATATCCTCCTGTGATGGGCATACTAGCAGCTCATCATAGAACCTTGCAATTAAAAGGACCTACAGAATTCCTCCCATTCCATTGTGGGTTCTTTTCATCAGAAAATCCATGTTCTCTTGCCCGTTGACCAGTGCCACAAAACAAACTAAAACCCAAGCTAACCCCAAATGCTGGAAAAACAAGGATATACTCTTGATAATTTTGGCATCAGAAAAAAGTCTACAAGTAGATATGCTCATTTTGAGGATGAAATTCCAGAAGCAAACAGTGCACTGGCAAAGACATCTCCAGAAAGATATGCCACCAGCTCTTTCCAGCAAAATTATCTTAGTCTCACCAAGTATCTCCCCGTTAAATGATGTTTTTCCCACATGATTAGATGATCATTGTAATCTGGTTAGCCATTTGGCCAGTAAAAAGGCTACAAATAAAAACAGTGTATCGCCAAGCATGAACATCATCTTTCATCTCCTGCCGTCAATAACAAGTTACCAATTCAAAGCTTTTGGGAATCAGTGCCTCATACTTGAAGCTAAAATAATAAGGATAATTGATCAAATAATAGAAGTGTGAAATGAACCTAGTCGAGCCAATCATGTTATTGTTTAATCTTCCTTTTAACAAGCTTAAAAAGTAAGTCCGAGTTTTGCTTATTATTGGTTGAGCTCTAGTAGATTACTTTGTTTTTACACATTTTTTTCATTATTTTACTAATTTACTTGAGCTCAAACAGAGCTTAAAGTCGAACAAACATTAAATGCATACAAGTTTGGTCTGTTATGTTTCACGAACCAAGCTCCTACTAGTTTTTTGACAATTGATCTTGAGCCAAGTTTTAAGTAGTTTGATTTGCTTTTCAATAACATACATACTTCAGTGACTTCATGTAGTTCCTGGACTCTGAACTAAGGAACGCGCATACCAAAACCCCCAAACAAAACTTGTGGGTTATAAACGCAAATGTAAGTACTACCATTCACACGCAGCATTCCCCCCTTCACATTGAAAATAAGTGCAAATTGTAGAAAATACAAAATGCATTTCATCCAGAGATGGTAAAGAAAATACCGAACAGGGTACCGGCAGCTACCAACCTAAGGTACGATGATGATACAAAATGCACAAAAAAGTTAAGAAATCACTAACGTTGAATCACGCCTGTTCCTCCAATAACGATTCACGCTGTTCTTAAAATAAACCGACGCCATTAGTCTCACATCCGTCTGGGAAACTAAAATCTTGGCTGTAATCACTTCCTGCACCATATTAAAAAACCCTTGTCAAACAAGTACAATAGTCAGGCTCACGTGAGTAGAAACAATAAACACGGACGTCCGCAAAAACTTCAATACCATGAGGCAAGAGCAGAAACCAGGCCTACTCTCAAATTGCGCAAGAGCATCTTCCGCTGGCTTCCGCACATTTATGTCTCCACTCAATGAATTGGCGAGCAGTGTGTATATCGTGGGCAAGTCCGAAACTGAGAGCGCCATTTCCTTTCTTGAAGAATCAAGTAATATAGAACAAATGTACACCACAAAACCACTCTGTCTATTTGTAAAACAAATAAATAAAGAGTGGTTTTGGATCGTATGTTGACTAAAATATGTTGTATCTTTCGTATCCGGCGATAGACGAAAATGAAGAGTTGTGATATTCAAATTTGGGATGGGGGATTTGAAGAGTTTAGTGGAGCGGAGAGCTAGACTTTTCCGGCGAAGAGTCTGGCGGAGGTGGGGAGGAAAAGGGGTAAACTGTAGTTCCGGCTGAGTTTCTGAGCTGGAAAGGGTTGTGCTGTAATCATTCTCAGTGGCTTCTCTCGTTATTTATACCCTGCCTCATTCTCATTTTACTATTTCGCTTGTGTTTGTTCATTATTTCTTTTTCCTCTTATTTTAAGAGGGAAAATAAATGAAAATGTGGCTGTTATTATATTTCTTTATTTTTCTCTTCCTACTTCCCATTTCCAAAATATATTTATTACAAAAATAAAATTGAAAAAAAATCAAATTAGTATATATATATATATATAATTCTTTGCAAATATCATAAAATTCCAATAAAAAGATTATAGATTATTATATTTATACATCTTATTTATAATTTATTTACACAAGTCACTCCTGTATTTTACATAATTATATAAATTATCCCTAATAGTTAAAAAGCAGGGTTAGCTTCCGTGATGATATCTACATTCTTGGGGGTATATATGTAATTTGTAAAATATATGAATAATTTATATAAGTAATATCAATATTTCTGATAAATGTACGTGTAATTATCTAAAAAACATTAATAATTTGTATAAGAGAGCATAAATTAATGGAATGTAATGTAATTATTCTTTAAAAAAATATAAAGTACTTGTATCCACGCAAAAAATTGCATATTCGACTTATAATAGTGAAAAAAGGAGCTATAATTCCTCATTCTATAATTTTGAGACAATAACGTCCTAATATTGTATTAAAAAAATATATATTGAGATCATGTTCTCATTTTTTGATGGATAACTATAAGGGATAATTACACTTTTCTTTCTTGAAATTTGATATAATTATATGTAGATCTCCTCTAGTTTGGAAAATTATATATATAGCGTTACTGATATTTGTTTCGTCTGACAAATAAGTCAATCCGTTAGTCAAATTCACTAAATTTGTTAATATTAATAAAAATAACGAATGAAAATGATATTTACCATTATTTGACTTATTACTGGCTTGTTGTAGGTCAAATAATTTTTTTTTGAACTAAATTACCCTTATAACGATTAAAATATACCTCATCGTATGTATTAACTCGTTAAAACGTATGAGGGTAATTTGATCATAAAAATATTTATTTGAATTACAATAAGTCAATCGGAAGTAAATATATATATTTTTTGTTAACATCATCATTTTTTGTGAATTTTGACTAACGGTGGAATTTTATTTGTAGATGAAAATAAATTTCATTAGTGCTAGATGTAATTTCTCAAACTACAAGAGGTGGGTGTAATTTTCCCTAACTATAATACTTACTGATATACATCGAACAACCATTAAAACATACATGGCCCCTGCCAAAAGTTGAGCATTGTACACTCAAATTCAACTCCATAGCTGTAGTAGTTTATTGTGTGAAAAAGGCGATGAGAAAACGACGTTTTAACTACAAATTCAGATTTTAACACTGGAAAAAACATAATTTTGAATATAAAATTTTGGATGAATTGATCATCTAAAACCAACAACTTCCTGTTTTTGTAGGTAAAAGAAAGAAGGATGTATCAAATACTTTACACTGCGAAAAGCATTTCAAATTAAATTAAACATACGGCAACGAAGGGAAAGACAGCAACAGCAGTTGCGCTCATTTTATATAGATTGGTTTGATTGTTGTTGTGGGATCGTGGAGGCATAACTGATTTTTACATTCAATCTCTTTTTTATTCTTTTCTTTTTATATATATAAATTAATCTATATTTTTATTATTTGCACCGTAATTGTTAAAAATTACGATGACAACGAAAGATAAGGTTGGGCGTCTCGATCAATTTGTTTGGATCCCAACATGACCAATATGGGTTTGAAGTAATATGTACTGGGTTTTTTTTTTAATAATTTTTGAATTTTGATTATTTGAACTGAATTTTTAATAAACTTTAGGATTATAGTATAGATAATCAACTCGAAAATATTCTACCTCGCTGGCCACTAAAGGGGGGAGGCTAAGTAAGAGTCATATTGGTAGCTTACAACAACAAAAAAAAAAAAAAAAAAAAAAAAAATGCACACAACAAAAAGAAAGCAAATAATATATAATTCTCTATTTTAAAAATATTTTGCGCACATACATTGAATGTACCACATGTTGTTAGTAATAATAAATGTTTTATTTTTTTTTTTTTTGTATTTATTGCTAATATTAAAAAAATACATATTATTGGATTAAAAAGGAGAAAATCTAGTGTTGATAAATTCATTCAAGAGGTTTGTAAGCAATTTTCTTTTTAAGTTTAAGGGGTTGCATTGAACTTTTTTTTTTGCCCCAAGGGATATTTTGCCCACTATTTATTTAATGAGGGATAAATTACATTTAACTCAATCATCAACATATTAAGTCATGTAAAAATAAATATATGCCCACATAAGTGGTAGAATTTCAATCGGAACTTCAAAATTTTCGAGTTGAAGTTTGATAATTATTGTTGCATCTACCTTTTTATTGCATGGTACTTTCCAAAAAACTGCAATTATCCTCTAAATAATATGTACTTATTAAAAAAAAAAATAAATTTATTAGTAAATAGAATATGAGAATTTCATAGTTAAAATGAAAAATAAAAAAGAGTAAATAGACTTGCTTTACTATATATGGGATTAATTCCAGTTTCATATAGTAACGAATATTGAGAAGAATGCGATTTATATAATAATAATTGCAGTAGAATTGGTTTTCTTCTCAAAATCGTATTCCGACACTCCTCGCAACAATAGAATTGGGGAACCCTTGAACCTGATTGGCTGAAAACTCGTGGAGCCCTATGAGCACGCCACGTCTGACAACCGCTGAACACTCTGGAAATTTCCCTAGCCCCAACCCGAAAGCTATTAATTATAAGGGCCCCCTCCCTGACATCCTGAAAACATATTACCTCCTCTGTTTTACTTTTGCCTGCGAAACTCTCAGTTCGAAGACAACCAAAGCAAACACTCCGTTGGTGCAGGGTTTCGACTATTTACAGGATTACAGCATGAAGAATCGATTGGCGTTGGCGCTTGTTGTCGTCGGATTAATGTTTATTCTCTTCGTAGAATCGAAAAAACTCGACCCCTACAAGGTAATCCCTGTTAACCAGGCTGTCTCGTTCTCCTCGGTCCCCGCTTTTTGTTTCTCTGGACTTGTTTTTACCTTATTTGTTTGGAACTATTTATTGTTGTATCTTTAGAAGGATTGATTTTGATTAGGGGAAGAATGATTTATAAATTAGGATCAGTTCTTAGTTCTGGTTTATAATTGGAGAGGCGGAACGTCTTGCATTGAACGTGTGCTACTTATTCTTCTTTTTTTTTTCCGAGTATTTTTCGGTCTAACAACGAAATTGTAGTGTAAGAACGAGAATGTGCTTCGCTTCTCTGATTAGAATGGAGAATTATATCATTATGTGGAGAGTTGAGCGCATGGGAAAGATAATTATTACTAGGGAAGGTTTTATAGTAATACGGAATCATTAGGTTGCAGACCGTCTAGCTTCATGTTGCGTGAACATCATCATCTCTGCTTTTACAGTAGTTTTCAGCTTGATCATTACTGTTGGCGGTGAAGACAATTATTTCTAGAGGAAGATTTTATCGTAATACAAAAACACAAGGTTGCAGAACACATAGAGGTTCAAGTTCGAGCAAAAGTTTTTCTGTGCACATGGCAAGTTGATGTTCATGGATTGTTACAAGGTCTACTCAATACTTGGAAACTGTGGGGGAATTCTCTAATATCTAAGACAGTAGAAAGAACAAAGAGGAAGATTCTTGCCATCACTATTCCTTGAATAGCGGCTAAGTTGTTGCAAATTTGAATTCTCAACAGTCTAGTTTAAGTTTTTCTTGACTATTTTTTTCTAATTATATTATCTTGTTTTATTCTTGGGCAATGGTTACAAGTTATTATTTAGCTTCTTACATATAAGGTTATTTTATAGGTACTGGGGTTGATCGAAATGCGAGTCAACGTGAAATCCAGAAAGCCTTCCACAAGTATGTGTGTGCTGTGCAATATTAAAATCACAGTTAATCTATACCGCCAAATCGGTGTTGCATTTTACTCTGCCTTGTACCAATTTTTCATGTGTGTCTTCTGCAGGCTGTCACTCCAATATCATCCAGACAAAAACAAGAATAAGGGTGCCCAGGAAAAATTTTCGGAGATCAATAATGGTAAAGCACACTTATCTTACTTGCCTTTAGTTGGGAGTTGAGCTCCAGACTGTGGACTGGACGTAGAATATTCAGATGAAAAAACTTGTTTTTTACAGTTCCTTTACCCCCTGAAATTGGTTGGCTTATAAAATCTGATTCATATTTTACTGAATCGGATGCCTCTTTTCTTTTGGGTTTGGGTTCTTGGTCTATTAAATTATTCTCAAAGTAATGAAGTCTAATTTTTGTTTAACCGTGTTCAGCATATGACATCTTATCTGATGAGCAGAAGAGGAAGAACTATGATCTCTATGGGGATGAAAAAGGTAGTCCTGGATTTGATGCAGGCGGCCCTGGAGAGCACGATGGGTATACCTACTTCACTAGTGGTGGACCAGGACAAAGTGGATTTAATTTCAGGCCGGGTGAATGGCAAAATACGGGTGGACAAGGTTCAAAATCGTTCTCATTTTCTTTTGGTGGTCCTGGTACTGGCAAGCAAAGCTCATACGGTTTTGGATTCGATGATATTTTTTCCAATTTCTTTGGTGGTGGTATGGGAGGCGGGAGTCAGTTTGGTGGTTTCAGTGGTTCAGGCAGGTCTGAGCATGGGAGGAAGCAGCCCGCTAAGAGCATACCATCTGTAAATTCTCAGTTGTACCGGAAAGAAATAGTTGATAATGGGATGACATGGCTCTTATTTTTTTACACATCCAATCTCCGAGGGATCCAATACTATGAATCTGTTATAGAGGAAGTTGGCACCTCTCTTCAGGGAGCATTGAAGGTACTTGGGCAATTTGTTTCCTGTATACCATATTACCTTATCCAAGTATACTAATATTTATGTGCTTTCTTGTACAGGTTGGAAGTATAAATTGTGAATCCGATGCATCCTTTTGCAAGGAGCTTGGTGTCTATCCTCGCAGAGAACCTAAAATCTTTCTTTACTCATATGCATCTAATAAAAAAGGTTCATTGGTTGAGTATGATGGTGATTTGGATGTCAAATCCCTGAAAAGTTTCTGTCAAGACCATTTACCCAGATTTTCGAAGCGCATCAACTTGAATAATTTGGATGCCGCTTCTGAGGCTGGAAGGTTGCCCGGAGTGTTGCTTCTGTCGACAAAGAAAAGCACCCCCGTTATTTGGCGTGTACTTAGTGGCTTGTATCACAAACGTTTGGTATTCTACGACGCAGAGGTACTTAAATTTTCATGCAACTTGATATGGAAAGATTTGTTTCTCGGGGAAATTGGGATAATTGCCTTATTCTTTTTCATGAGAAACTGTACTGATATATTATGTTCTGTGCTTTACTTAGCTCAAATGGTTTTGTGATGATTGTTCTGGAAACTATAGGTTCATGACATTTCAGATGCATCAGTCAGAAAATTAGGCATTGATTCACTTCCAGCTATCATTGGTTGGCTATCAAATGGGGAGAAGCAGATTCTCAAATCTGGGATATCCGTGAAAGATCTGAAATCTGCAATTCAAGAGCTTAGTGGCTTGCTTGACAATTTTGAGAAAAAGAATAGGAAAGTGGCTTCAGTGAAAAAGGATCATGCTGAATCAGGAGACAGGGACATACCGTTGCTTACAACATCAAATTTTTATGACATCTGTGGTGAGAAAGTTCCTGTCTGCATAATTGGTGTTTTCAGGTCATCGGCTACAAGGGACAAGCTACAAAAGATTCTGCAATCTGTAAGTACCTTCATTCCCTGAATACCTATTAACTCTGCAACCATCTAATTTCTTACTGAGCAAAAGCGTAGTGAAGCGATTTTCACCTCTTTTCTGATGTTTTGTGTTGAGTAATGCTGTAGCTATGTCCCGGTGAGGGTTCAGTGTTGTCTGCTAGGGGTCAATTAAATTATATCGAAACTCGACAAACCTATTATCCTTAAGATGTTACTCAACTTGGATCCTGCCTTATGATTTTGAAAATCGCCGTTAGCTGTGGACTTGGTAACAAAATTCTGTCTAATCTCTGGTGTCTACACGGGATATCAATATTTAAATTCCATGAGAAGTGTGATTAAAATTTAGAACCCTGAGATTGCATTGTAGTAGTTTCTCCTTAGTACTCTTTAGCAGTAAGAAAAAACTTGTGCCACAAGTTCTATTTTCTCGCTGAGATTTGATTGAATATCCAAGTGTTCCTTTCTTTATGTTCTGTTTTACTTGATTGTCTAGGTGGCTCAGAAATCATTTTCTAGACGACAGACTTCAACCTCTGGTTCGAGGATGCCGTTTCCTATGCTCTCTTGGATGCGTCAAAACAGCAATCATTTTTAAACGCCTTTGACAAATCAGGGTTCAAGTCGTCAGACAAGGTCTTGTTGGCCTACAAACCAAAGAGAGGAACATATGCAAAATCTCAGGGTGAAATAACTGAAGAAGAGGCAGAGAGGTTTATAAGTTCAGTACTCAATGGAGACGTCCAATTTACCAAAGCAAGACAGAAGCCTACGCTAAAATGACATCTGAATTATCTGAGAAATAGGCCTCAATCACATTACCAGCAATAAGCCCCCAGACATGATAACCCTTTCTTTGTGGTTTCGTTTGGACCTTATTCTGTTTGGCCTTTGACACCATGTAGATATGTGAATATCAGGCTTCTGTTTTTAACCCCAGAACTGCTTAGCGATTACTTAGCTGAGGCAAAAACTTGTCTCCAGCTTCATCGAGTCAATTCGGAATCTTACCACCTAAAAGTGTGGTAATGAACGGTGGAATTTTTCAATAGAGTTTTTGTTGCAGCCTTCTAGACAGGACTAGGAATATGTTTGTGGATATTGTAACTTATACATGAAATTTGACAACACAAGAGTTAAATCTACTTGGAGGACCAATATCTATACAAAAGAAAATTTGTGACAGCGGCGTGGTAGTTGGCTAACAGGACCATTATGACTCTTAAAATGGCTCAATCTCCCCTCTTGTAGGGCAGTCTTATTGACTCTAAAAATGGCCCAATCTCCCTTCTCTTGTAGGCACTCAGTCTTATTGTACACAAAAGATACTGCCTGGCCACTTGACAAATCTAGATTATAATATCTGTATGTACTAATCCTGGTAATGGTCACAATCAAGCGAAAATTTTATTTGTCACTAGGCAGTGAAGTTAGTGCGTACCTTTTTCCTGGCGTCCAACAAACAGATGCGATAAAAAGTGCCCATCACATGTATGACTGTGAAAAGAATATACAAAGACACACATAAAGTCAGGAAAAAATAGATAAAAATTCATTGGATCCAGATCAAACCATAGGTCCGGTGGCAAGCCCATGGAATAAAGCCCACAGAGCATTGGGGCTGGTGCGAGCAAAGGTGCGCGAGTTCCAAGCCCAATCATCCGAACGAGTGGACTACTGCAGCATCAGACACTGTCACATGCAGTGTGTACGTGGCCTCCGCTGACTCAGCGTACGTCTGCATGTAGATGCCAGTTGCCAAGCTGTATTAGGAAGTAGGCAGTATTACTATACTTCCATTTTGCCTTGGAATCTTGACCGGTGGTATCAAATCAGGCAATGGAATTGACAGGCAGCTGGTATTTGCCATCGTCAGCAGTCTTCCTTGCTGTCCAAGATCGATAAACATAGGAGCATTTCACAAACCCACCCCCACTTGTGCACTTCCTATAACCTACCTACCACAGACAAAAGGAGACAAATTAGCAAGGTACGTGGTCAAAATGAATCTCCTGTAGGAACAGTAAAGGGAAACTCAAAGTTCCCTTCTTCCCTCCTTGCCAAATTACTAAGATGAAATATCAACAATTTGCCATCCACAAGAAGATACAAAATCGTACTTGTCTCCTAATGACAAAAAAATCAAGTATTACCCTCTTTTACATTTCACAAGTAATAAGGACTAGTACCACAAATTAGATACAGTATTAAATTGTATTGTATTTTACATTTCATTTCATTTAATACAAACAGTTCACGTAATCAAATACAAAAATTTTAATGAGACAAGATTTGAAATAAGCTCAATTAGGCAACAACAACGTGTCTACATTACAGACTGTTTACCAGAGCTCCTCAATAAATCAAATGTACTGCTCTGTGTGTGTGTGTGGATTGGTAGCATATTGTTACCTTCCCCTGTACAAAACCAAGTGGCGGAAAAATGATTCTAGTCCCTTCCTACACCGAAAACAATAGTCCACCGCCTTTGAAATGATTCCTCAAATCACGAGCACTAGCAAAAACAAAACCAGTCGCGCCCGATCCAAACCCGTAACCGCCCCCCGTTTGTTCCTTTCCCCCTTCTAACTATAAATTGCTTCGTGTTCTTCACTTTCATCACCACCCAAATCAACCTAAACCACTATAATCTTATCACTCAAAACCCACTTTTACATTCTGCTCGTGGAAGTAACAGTGTTTTGATCGATACTGCTTTTCTGCATTTGTTGCTGCCCTCTCTCATAATGGAAACGAAGATCGGTTCGTTGGACTCTTGTAAGCCCGCTACGTGTAACGACGTCGGTAGCCTCCCCTCCAACGGTGTCGTCTCCACTATTCAGTCCTCCGCCGTACCGTTTAACTCTGCTGAGGCTACCCTCGGCCGCCATCTGGCCCGCCGCCTTGTTCAGATCGGCGTTAGTGACGTGTTCTCTGTTCCCGGCGACTTCAACTTGACGCTGCTTGACCATCTCATAGCCGAGCCTGGCCTCAACTTGATCGGCTGTTGCAACGAGCTCAACGCTGGCTATGCGGCCGACGGCTATGCCAGGGCTCGAGGAGTTGGCGCATGCGTCGTGACTTTTACTGTCGGAGGTTTGAGTGTTCTCAATGCGATCGCCGGCGCGTACAGTGAGAATCTTCCGGTTATATGTATTGTTGGAGGCCCGAACTCAAATGACTATGGTACTAACCGGGTCCTACATCACACTATCGGATTACCGGATTTCAGCCAGGAGCTACGTTGCTTCCAGACTGTTACTTGCTTTCAGGTTCGTATGCATTTTATATACGCTAGTGTAGTAGACATTTATGCTTGGTTTATCGGATATAACAAGCGAGCTTCAACTAGCATCTGCTTATACTGCCGTCTCACGGCAATGTCTTGGAGAATGACATAACAATAAGTTACATATATTTTTTTTTCCTTATTTTGTTGATTTTAGGCGGTGGTGAATAATTTGGAGGATGCACATGAGTTGATAGATACGGCGATATCCACTGCGTTAAAGGAGAGTAAGCCAGTTTACATAAGCGTCAGCTGCAACTTGCCAGCGATTCCACATCCGACTTTTAGTCTTGAGCCTGTACCGTTTTCTTCTCTCCCCAAAGTAAGCTTCAGTTTCATCATTTATTTTCTTAATTCGTCGACTTTTTATGTTGTAAATGCAAGAAATCTTGGTAGAAGATCTTTGGATTTTTATTTATAGTTCTTAAAAAGTTATCCACTGTTTTATGTTAATGATTCGAAGTTTGTTTTTTCTGCTACACTTGGTAATGCGAATTTACGATATGATTTTAGTGTTCTTATTTTGTAATGCCAGAACCTGCTCAGAACTAATATGATATAAGAGTTGGGCATGAAGGTTAATGAATTATGTTCTTACAGGCATTATCGATTAGGTGCTTCATGATGTTCATATTTGTTCTTTTCCCCGTTTGTAGGTTGAGTAATAAAATGGGCCTGGAAGCAGCAGTCGAAGCGGCAGCTGAGTTCTTGAACAAGGCTGTGAAACCAGTGATGGTAGGAGGACCGAAACTGCGTGTTGCCAAAGCATGCAATGCCTTTGTTCAATTGGCCGATTCTTGTGGCTATGCCCTTGCAGTTATGCCGTCTGCCAAAGGGCTAGTTCCAGAGCACCACCCCCATTTCATTGGTACCTACTGGGGGGCTGTGAGTACCGCCTTCTGTGCTGAAATTGTGGAATCAGCTGATGCTTACCTGTTTGCTGGACCAATATTTAATGACTACAGTTCTGTTGGGTACTCTCTGCTTCTCAAGAAAGAGAAGGCAATTATTGTGCAGCCTGATCGTGTGGTCATCGGCAATGGGCCGGCATTTGGATGTGTTCTAATGAAGGATTTCTTAATTGCTCTTGGAAAAAGGCTCAAGCCTAATGCAACTGCTTATGAGAACTACCACAGGATTTATGTCCCTGACGGGCATCCTCTGAAAAGTGAGCCTAAGGAGGCATTGAGAGTAAATGTTTTGTTTCAGCATATTCAGAAGCTGTTGTCTGGAGAGACAGCTGTTATTGCTGAGACAGGAGACTCATGGTTTAACTGCCAGAAACTGAAATTACCACAGGGATGCGGGTGAGCAATAGCCAGATTGTATACCTCAATACTTTGCATCTGCAGTTCACTTGGATGTCATAATTTTTGGGTCTATTTTTATATGGGAATTTGTGTTGCAGGTATGAATTCCAGATGCAATACGGGTCCATTGGTTGGTCTGTAGGTGCAACTTTAGGTTATGCGCAGGCTGTGCCTGATAAACGAGTGATTGCATGCATTGGTGATGGTAGCTTTCAGGTATTCCACATCTGCATTTTAGCTATACAGCTAATACATTGTGGTGTTCCTTTGAGTTTGCATTGTGCCATAGCATGGTTTGCTTGCAAGTTTGTCCTCTCTTAATGACCTCTACAGATATACTGATTTCGTCACCTAAATCATCCCATTCTGGAAATCAATTTTGGTTGGATATCTGATTTCTCAAACCCATGAATAGCTAAGTAGTTACAGACTTAACAGTCTCATGTCTGTGTTGGCCTGTTAATGAAAGAACTCTTTCCAAGCTCTTCAATGTTCTTGGAGTTGGAATCTCTACCTATTTCAATTTTTTGTTTGGTTGCTGATCATCAGTTCCTATACAATCTAATAACCTATGCTCACAAATCTTGGTGAATGGCTGTAGGTGACGGCTCAGGATGTGTCAACAATGCTTCGATGTGGTCAGAAGAGTATCATCTTCCTGATAAACAATGGCGGTTACACTATCGAGGTGGAGATCCATGATGGGCCTTATAATGTGATTAAGAACTGGAATTACACTGCCTTAGTTGACGCAATCCATAATGGTGAAGGCAACTGCTGGACCACAAAGGTGAATTGAGTTGTCGGTTTAGTTTCTGTTTGTTAATTGGATTAGCCACTAAATCAAATTGCTCCAATCTCACTTTTTCTCTATGTATCTTTAGGTCCGATGCGAAGAAGAGCTTATTGAAGCAATTGAGACCGCCACAGGAGCCAAGAAAGAATGTCTGTGCTTCATTGAAGTCATTGTTCACAAGGATGATACAAGCAAAGAACTTCTTGAATGGGGTTCCAGGGTCTCCGCAGCTAACAGCCGCCCGCCAAATCCTCAGTAGACTATGCTCAAGCTGCAGAGTGCAGAAAGTGTATTAAATCATTTGATGCTGCTGTTCTATTTTGTGCGTTGTTACTAGTTCCTTGTATTCCAATTTCTTTAGCTGTGTTATCGCTGGAGTATTGATTGTCAACAAACATTGTTCATATTGGAAAAGTCTTGTTACAAGACGTCCTGAATGCTGACGACTTCCTTTGACTCGACATCCTTTTGACAGCAACTCAAATTGATCAAATGAATATATCCTCCGACATAAAAACATGTTGCACGGATAGTTAGCCGCCAGTCACGCTTGAAGTGAATAACCTTGATTAGATGTCATTTCATTTGAGATGTGTGGTGTCAGATTCACGTTTTTAAAGAGAACTTCCAATTCCATTCGGATGTTACATCACTTAAACGGGTTTTTAGTTTGTGGTGCATAAATTGCGACGTGAATTAGGGTTTAACTTTTCATTCGGAGCATCACTTAAAAGATATTTTAGTTCGTGGAACATAACAATTAGGGTATAACACTTTAAATTCAGCTAATTGCTATACAGGAATCCAGCATAAGTCGCTAGCCCATGGTAATTTATTCTTAACCTCTTCATCTCCCTATTGAAGTGTTTTGTCGGGGAAATACATTTTGGCCCCTCAAAAATATGATTCAGTCCCTTTTGTTCCACGACTTACATTTTTTATCCTTAAACTTGACAATTTTGAACAGGCTTGGTTCCAATTGTTGTATTTCTGTCAAATACTATAGGAGATTGCGCGTGGTCCCCTCTTTGCAGTGAAACTGGTTAGGCCATAATAGCTATTGGCATCAGGAATATCAGAAGATATGAACTCAAGTTATGCTATGGCAAGGCATCGTCCACGTTTTTGGATGGTTCCAACATAAACCCAAACCATGACGTCTTTAACCCCTGGCCAACCTCTTAGGCAATGGTGTGAAAACAAAAGCAGCCTGCCATCAACTAAAGTGAAGTCTCCCTCTCACATTTCACAAGAAGTCTACACTATTTTCACCCAAATAAAGAAAACAAAAAAGATTTTAAAAGCCAGCTGCGATAAGGTATCGTGTACACTAAGAAGTAGTGAAAGCTAACTTGTTCCTAACACACACAAGTTAGCAATCAGTACCTGTGGAGGAGACAAGCCGACCATTTTGGAGTAGATCAGCAGAAAATGGGGCTTGACAAGAGCTTATATGTGCTTTGAGGCGAGGTATATTTGGATGTGCACTTCGACAGCGGTGGCACCGCAGCTCCATTGCCAGGCACTTGTCGTCCTTCAATGTAACACGTCCAACATCTTCGAGTTCCTTTATCACATCCACTGAATCAAGGAAGAATGGAGTAGTGAATGAGTTCCAATGCTTCTTGTTCTTCAGATGGTTGGAGTCGAAATCCTGGCTAATTACATGAAGGTGCAATTGTCGCATTGAAGGGACCTGGAAGAAGGTGAAAAACTCATCTCTTGGCACAAAGGCAAATGTTGTGTGATTTTGAAATTTTAAATTATGGTGAACAAGTACCACTAGATATTCTTGAATGATTGCATTTAACTATACTGGACCAAGTATCAGAGGAAAAAATAGTCCAATGAAAAGAGTCCAGATCATTTTGTATGGACAAACATCAGGCTGTTAATTGCCCTTGCACTTAATGCACAACTCCAGCCGCCAAATTAACTAAAGTTTTCACAGCTGCTTTTATTGCTTGAGGAGGAAAAACAAAAATAATCTTGAATCTACCATGACGTAGTTAACTTCCCAGCAAATGTTCAATAAGGGGTTACAGCAGAAAGAAATACTGGAGTCCTGAGGTTAAAAACAGAACTCACCGAGTGGTATCCAAGGCGAAATGACAAAGATTTATTTTCATTGAGGAACTTTACTGCCCATTTCAAGCCAACAGCATGCATTGTCTTCAACAATGGGATGTGCTCTCTACGTATATCAGCAATGCTGTCGAGACCATCAACTCGCACTAAGACTAAGAGGTGCCGCTGTGCCTGCAGTAGGAAAAAGAATAAAATATTTAAAATAACTCTCTCCCACTTTTTCCTCTTCTAAATTTCTTGAGGTGGGGGTGGGGGAGAGTGAGACCTTTGGATAAGCATCATTCATCACTAAAACATCATCTGATATCTCAAGAACAACGTTCTTGTGCTTGTTGGGATGCATAGCAACATCATGAAGGGCTTGTGCCCATGAGGCCCAGGACTTGGTCATGTTCACGCTTTTATCCTGGTTTTTTTCCTCATCCATGGAGCTGCTGGCACCAGATTTAAGGTCCCGTCGAAGTCCCTTATATTTTTTGTTATTTTCAGATTCATAATCAGCTTCCCTTTTGGCCTTCTGATCATCATTAGTAGGGATTACCTCTTGGAATCCTCCAGATTCTAAAGGTCTTCCACTGTTGTGTATAGAGGCTAGTCCATGGGACCTAACTATAGAAACAAACCCTTCAAACAGAGATGAATAAGCTTCACGAAGTATCTTGCATCCCTGGACATAGTCATCTTTAAGACAATCAGGTCTCATGGGGTTCATGTTTGGTCCAAGAACATGAATGACATGGGTTACACCTTCCCTAGTAAACAATGGAGAAGATGAAGAAAGTGGCACAATTACAGATTTTCCAGGACTAAGGGACACAGCCTTTTCTTTGGTTGCAATTTCTAGTGCAGAACCTGCAGCTTTGAAGATAGCAGCATTTACGCCCCCCCCTCCTGGTTTTAAACGCCTACACAAAGTTAAAATTTCTAATTATCTACCTGAAAGATGCAAATATGGATCGTAATATGAACAGGAACTTGAATCTCAATGGGAAAAGAAGTGACATTCATCTTTATTATGCTTGACAGGCATGTGAATACTATGCTCATGAACAATGAGCAAGTGATACAATAGAACTCTGAAAAATTGCATTCTACAATGATTACCATCTGAACCTCTACAAGACTTTAGAAGCTTGCAGTATTATGCAAGCTTCACAAACTATTGCACTGGCAACTTGTCCACACATTTTCATCCATGAACTATCATTTCATGAAGTCAATTTCTCATAGCTTTCCGTCCATGTTATACGACATTTTTCTAATCATTTTCCTTGCCAATTGGCAATAAATTTCTCATAAAAATCTCCATGGAAGCCTATATGTTTGAAAGCAAAACTTGTCCATCAGAACTCACATAATTACTAAAAATAACCAAGATGGAGAATGAAGAGATTCAGTGTCAGACATGAGTAAATAAATCAAACATGTCAGTCAACCATATAGATGTTTGTAAAATGAGTTTGAATAGTACTCGTTCGATCAAGTCTATGATTCAAAAACTCACCAATTGGCAGCATTAGCAATAACATTACAGTGTAAGCCTCTCTGAGAGTGTAGTCGAGTTATATCTCCAACAAATGTAAAGAACTTATTGGAGTCAATGTTCTTTTGTGCAGCTTTAGTCTTAACCAGGGACAATATTTTTGATCCCTGAGACAGATCTACTAAAACAAGTCTAGCCTTTCCAATCCTACTGATAAATTCCTCAACTTTCTCAACAATAATGTCAGATGCTTTCTCAAGATTGAATTGAAAGTCTGCCGTAGAAATAGATGGAAATGCCAAAGTGGGGATACTGTCGGCAGAATTGCCACCAGAAGTAGAGGTTATGTCCAATTCATTACTTTTTCCCACCTCCAGAGCTCCAGAATCCATTTTGGTTCTCTGCAGGACAGTATCCTCTCCCACAGAGAGTTCATTCGGGATAGACTTCTGACAGACAGTTGGCTCAGATCCAGCTTTACCAGAAGGATCCACTTTTTTCAGAAATTCATTATCCCTAGTTGAATCTTGGCATCTGACTTCTTCTGTCCAAAACAGCCAGAAGGAAGAATCTAATGGACCGAGTGAACCATACACATTGACTGCTTCTTTAACATCCCTTTCATCGTGACAAAATGTAATTCGGTCGAACCCTTCGCTCAGTTTAGGAAGTTCTTTCTTTGGCACCATTTGGTTCACAACAGCAGCAGCTTTCCCACCTTGTAAGTTGCCTTCATGTCCGGTACGTTTCACAGAACGAGAAATACAAAGCTTGGCTGGATGATCAAGCACGACAGCATGTTTCTCCGTCTGTTGGCCACCAAGCTTCAGAAAGTCCGCCCGCTGTTCTCTATCAATGTTACATCTGTCTATAAAAACACTCTTACCATCCTTTAAAGCAGTAGCTGCAACTGATAGACACTGATTTTTGTCCCAGACTTACCATTATTAATAGTGTCCTACATTACACAAAAGAGCAAAAAGCATTTACTGAACTATGAACCATCTTCAATCAAGTATAACAAGCAGCAATTTCACAAAAAGAAAATTAAATAGCCAGTGAAGCATTTCACCAAACATTTGCAATGTGCCTATATTGAAGTGAAAAATTTCAAAATCCCACAAGAAACTTTCTAAATTCTCCTCGTCCGGCAACAAAATGGTGTCTGTAATGCAAATAAACCTGGCAAACACGAGCCCAGGGGCGGGAAGAAATTCTCATGACTTCATCACAAAGAGTAGATTTCCCACTTCCGGGTAGGCCCACCAATACTACTACAATTGGCTTGGTTTCCTTCTTTTCTTCCCCTTCACAATATTAAAAAAAAAAAAAAAGAGAGAGAGAGAGAGATGCTTCAAAATTTGTTATGCAATGATTCATTGGACTACACTTTGTGAAAAATAGGCGAACAAAGAACAAACTTGACAAGTATTGCACCTGTAGACGGTGCTTTTTCTCGATCAATTTCCATCGATTCCATCATTAGTTGGCCAAGAGATGCAATAAAGACTCCGTCGTCTCCCCCTAACTTCAAATGCCCGAGTTGATGTTGAACACACCAGCGCGCTTTTCATAAAAGCGTGTTGTTAACCAAAGTCGCTTCATCATTTCCCACCAAAAATTAAAAATAAAGGATAAAATGCCAATTTACACTATCAGGTTTTTGTTTATCATTGCAATTATGCAATACTATTTTATACTATTATTATACAGAAAAAAAATAATATAAACACAAAGTGATAATTTTAACAATATAATATTATTTAAAATATTTTCACCAGATAAAATAATTACTTATTTAATTTTTTAAGTTTTAAATTAATTGAACTGCTCAATTTAATATACTTTTTTTTTTATTTTCAGAATTTTTATTCTATTATTTACGAGAGAAATGTAGAAATAAATTTCAAATATTCAAATTAAATAAATATAAAAATTTAGGGGGTGAAAATAGTAACTAGAAAAATTAAATTAAATAGACGGAGAGAAGGCTTGATACTGAACTGGGCTGGGCTTTAATAATGTAGGCGAGCCCAACAAGTCTGCGGCCCATTAAAGCGAAAGGAGTCACTATAAATGTCTCGGCAAACCCTAGGGTTTTATCTATTGTTGCAGTCCAACCAAGCGTAAGTCCTTTTCTTCTAGGGTTCTCAAAGGGAGGCGTCTGCGGTTCGTCACTGTTTCTCTTTCACCATGAGAGCCAAGGTAAAGTGCCTTATTCGTTTCTCATTCTTATTTACTGGTCGTTTCATTGCATTGGCTACAGTTTGACGCTCTTTTTTGGGGGATTGACAGTGGAAGAAGAAGCGTATGAGGAGATTGAAGAGGAAGCGCCGAAAGATGAGGCAGAGATCCAAGTAGAGCTCTGCACTTTTTGCTGTTTTCTGATCGCTGCTCCGGGTTCTTCTAGGGTTCCTTTTCTATTTGATGTTATTTTCCGTTACGCGAATTTTAATATGTAATAGTATGCTTTTCTCTTCGGTACTGCGTTGGGTAATCGACTATTTAATCGAATGAGATTCCTTTGGAGAATTTTATAGGGCTTCTACCGTTATCTTCGATTTTATTACTTCATGTGCTGCGTATCTGCTTCATAATTTGTGTTTTTTTTTCTTGTCTACGGTGATTGGAGCTTATTTAGAGGTTAGTAGAATGCGGTTGCTAGTTTAAAAGTATATTCAGCTTGCACGCAACTATTGTGGGGATCTGTTGTGGTCACTGTTCTTGGTTAGGAGCTCAGTTAATGTTTGGGTATCGAAATACTTTTGGTGGAATGTTCGGGCCTGCTTTATGACCTGCTAAATTACACCATGGGTTCTATATGCACTTGAATTTACCTGAATCACAATTCTTTTTCAGGCATTATATAATTTCTTTTGATGGAATAAGTACAAGTTGACTAGCCACTGGAAGTAGTCGAAATATGATGTGGTTGATGGTTTTTAGTAGTTGTTGCTATTGTCCGGACTGTTACTTTTCTTTTTGATTATTTAGGGCCAAGAGTGAATAAGTGTTGGATCAACCTTAAATCGGATTATTGCTTCTCGTTTTTTGTTCACTATGGAGAGCTGCATTTTGATTATTGGTGGGTTCTATTTGTTTCTGAATGGTGTTAAGGTTAGAGTGTTGTATAAGTTCATTGATGGGATTACGACCTACATTTTGCTGATTACACGTCCCTTTGTTTGGTTTCATTATCAGTCTCTCTCTGGATAGGTCAAAATATGTCTAATGTTTACCTTCATGCAGAAATACCATATTTTGGTGTTTTTATCCACGGATATATAATATATATAAGAAAGATATGATTTGAACATTGAGCAGAGATTGTTATTTTCTAAAACACAATATGAAACATAATTAAATTATGATTGAAAATAGGGTAAATTACATCTACCTCTCCTGAGGTTTGGCATAATTACAAATACCCCCTTGTTGTTTGAGAAATTACAAATACTCCCTAATTTTAACGACCGTCTAACAATTATCCCAATCTATGCATTTTTTATAGTGAATTGACCAAAATACCCTTATGAATTAAAATTTATAATTTTATTTTATTTTTAAAAAAAAACATTTTTTTATCGATTAAGGCAATAATTTTTTTTATAATTTTTAAATTTTTTTCATCCATCCCATTCAATATTTTTATAAGATTTTAATTTTTTTTAAAAAAAATAAAAAAATATTGTAAGGGCAAAGTTGATATTTCTATACCTTCATCCAAGGATTACATAATTTTATCAAACATTAGGGGGGTATTTGTAATTTTTCAAACAATGAGGGGGTATTTGTAATTATGTCAAACTTCAGGGGAGGTAGATGTAATTTACCCTTGAAAATAAATTAAAACATACACGGGTTCCCAATAAAAAAAAAGAATATATCCTAAAACATGAGATTTCTTGCCAAATGATCACATGATTTTCCATCAAAGAATGTGATCTATTTATACCAAGCAATTAAATAAGAGTTTTTAAGTGTGTTTTCTTTCTTTTCTTTTAATTGTTTGTATTTTTATATTTTATATATAAAATAATATATAGATATGAATAATTGATTTATATTATACAAAATTCAATGGTTGTAAAATAAAAATTAAAAAAATAAAAAAGAAAAGAAAATCCAGTGCATGCATAACACCAATAGCATGAAGGGGGTATTTTGCACATTATCTAAATATTAAGGAGGATAAATTATTATTTTATTTTTTATAAGAAGGTTAATTGTCTATTACTGTCTCCCATATAGATAAACAATAATTTGGCCAAGAAAAAAGTGTGGGAGAATTGTATGGTCATTTGTCAACCCCTTGGAGAAATCATCAGTATGATTCCCTTGCTCTACGCTTTGGTTGGTTAGCTGTCTCCTAACTCCTGCCTCTTCAGGGCAACAGTTCTTAATGCCATCATATTTAGAAAAAGACGTGGAATTTTCCTCCTTCCCTTCCCAGTAGTCGTATTGGGGTCTAAAAGCAATTATATTTTATTATTAATAAGAATATAATAAAGAGAAGTTATCAAGATTTGGAGAATTTATAGTTTGAACACAAGAAATTTGATCTTACATAAAATATTTTGGCTCTGATTTTCCGCCTTAATGATTTACTGGGACCGGAAGACCACTGGCGAGTCAGCGGCTCGAGTCTTTCCAATGGCAGCTTAAATGCACAATTCTGCTTGCTCAAATTTGTGTTGCATCCTCTTCAAAATGATAACACTGACACAATTGTTGTTTCTCTCTTTACTCTCAATATTTTGTACTACGAATATTTCTCCGGTGTTCAGCCAATGCCTGGAGGATCAAAAGTCTCTTCTACTAGGACTAAAGAACACCTTAATATTCGATTATTCTGCTTCAAGGAAACTGGTCCGGTGGAATCAGACTACAGATTGCTGCAGTTGGGATGGGGTAGAATGTGATGTTGCTGGTCATGTCATCAGTTTGCTCCTCGACGAGGAGATTATTTCCGGTGGGATTGAGAGTTCAGAAGATCTTCTCCGACTTAGTTACCTTCAGATGCTAAATTTGGCATTCAACAGCTTTGACAGCATTCAGATTCCTAAGGGGCTTCAGAATCTTACACATTTGACACACTTGAACTTGTCAAATGCTGGTTTTGGAGGGCAGGTCCCAAATGAAATTCTGAGCATGAGGAGCTTGGTTAGTCTTGATCTCTCCTCCCTTTTTCCAGGCGTCCCTCCATTGAAACTCGAGAGTCCAAATTTGCAGATGCTTGTTCAGAATCTTACAAGGCTCAGAGAACTTTATCTCGATTCTGTTGATGTTTCAGCTCAGGCGACTAACTGGTCGCAGGTTCTATCTTCCTCTTTACCTGATTTAAGAAACTTGAGCTTGCGCTATTGCTCTCTGCGAGGGCCTATAGATGCTTCCCTTACCAAGCTTCGATCCCTTTCAGTTCTCCGCCTTGATGGGAACAATCTGGCCTCTGAAGTTGCCAACTTTTTTGCAAATTTCTCCAAATTGACAACCTTAAGTCTATCTTCTTGCTCTCTAGTGGGATCTTTTCCAGAAAAGATCTTTCAGCTACATAGTTTACAAAAGCTCGACTTATCAGACAACATGCAACTTAGTGGTACTCTGCCTCAATTTCCTCCTAATGGATCTTTGAGGACTGTAGTACTTAGCTACACCAGCTTTTCAGGCTCACTACCAGAATCCATTAGCAACCTTGTCATGTTGTCCAGGTTGGAGCTGTCCAATTGTGGTTTTACCGGACCAATTCCACCCACAATAGCAAACTTGACTGAGCTGGAAATCTTGGATATCTCATCGAATAACTTCACTGGTTCACTCCCTCTGTTTCAATTGTCCAAGAAACTCATCTACATAGATGCTGGTCGTAATAGTCTAACGGGCTTACTTTCCTCTAAGCATTTCGAAGGCCTTACAAATCTTGAATACATTAATTTAGGGCATAATTTACTTAGTGGCAGTATTCCGTCCTCTTTGTTTGCTCTTCCATCCTTGCAAAAGCTTGAGCTCTCTAACAATCAGTTTCATGGTCATGTTAAAGAGTTTTCTAACCCATCATCCTCTTCACTGGAAGTTCTAGATGCCAGCTCAAATCATCTACAAGGACCAATCCCAAAGTTTTTCTCTGAACTTGAGCAGTTGAAAGTACTCTCACTTTCTTCAAACTTTTTCAATGGCACTGTGCAGCTGGAAATGTTTAAGAACCTCAATTTATCAAGACTTGATCTGTCCTACAATGATTTGTTTGTTGATTCAACCCGTACCAATTCCACCTTGCCTATTCTTCCCTCAATCAATGTGTTGAACTTAGCATCTTGCAAGTTGCAAAAGTTCCCAGAGCTAGCCAGGCATTTAGGACTATTCCGCTTAGACGTTTCATCCAATCAACTCAAGGGAGAGGTACCTAACTGGATTTGGGAAATTGGTAACGGTTCACTCAGACAAGTGAATCTTTCTTTCAATGAATTTCATGGTTTCCAGAAGCCTTACAAATTTCCTAGTCTGACTCTCCTGGACTTGCATTCCAACAAGTTCCAGGGTGAGTTACCAATCCCACCCTTCGTATCCATTTATGTGGACTATTCTTTCAACTATTTCAGCAACTCTATTCCAGAAGATATTGGCAATTTCATTTCCTATGCTTCCTTCTTTTCTGTTTCAAATAATAACCTCACTGGAGAAATCCCCACATCCATCTGCAATGCTACTTTCCTTCAAGTTCTTGATTTGTCTGGTAATGCATTGACTGGTAGTATACCGCCCTGTTTGCCGATGGAAAATTGGAGCTTGGGAGTTCTGAGTCTAGGCAGGAACAACTTCAGTGGCAACATCCCGGACACATTTTCGGTTAACTGCAGTCTCAAGACATTAGATCTCAACAGAAATGTTTTGAAAGGGAAGATTCCAGCATCTCTGGTAAATTGCCCGTTGCTAGAAGTCTTGAACATTGGAAACAACGGAATTGAAGACACATTCCCTTGCATGTTGATGAACACGAGTTTGCGTGTCCTGATTCTGCGATCCAACAAATTCTATGGAGACCTCCAATGCTCTGGAGCCATCCAAGGGTGGTCGAATCTTCAAATCATCGACATATCTACCAACAACTTCGGTGGTGATATCTCACTGTTGTCTTTCTCTAACTGGAAGGGAATGGTAAGTGTCAACGAAAACCAGTCGCAGTACAACCATCTCCGCTTTGATTACTTGAAAATGAGCGGCTATTACTATCAAGATGCAGTGACAGTAACCATTAAAGGCCTCGAGATGGAACTAACGAAAATTTTAATTGTCTTCACATCCATAGATTTCTCGAGAAACAAGTTCAATGGGAGCATACCACATGCAATAGGAGATCTCAAATCTTTGTATCTTCTCAATTTATCTCATAATGCCCTGACAGGTCTCATCCCTACATCAATCGAGAACTTGAGACAGCTTGGTTCTTTGGACCTATCGGTGAACCATCTAACTGGGAGGATCCCCCAGGAGCTCGCTAGTCTCACTTTCTTGTCATTCTTAAACCTGTCTTCCAATAGGCTATTTGGCAAGATCCCTCAAGGCCCGCAGTTCCAAACATTTTTAGCATCTTCCTATGAAGGAAATGCTGGTTTGTGCGGATTTCCAGTAAACATAAGTTGCAATGACAAAGTGCGTGGTGGAAATTCATTCCCAGAGCTTCAAAATGGGCAACTGTATCCAGAGAAAGAGATCGAATGGAGCTACATATCTGCAGCTTTGGGGTTTGCTGTGGGCTTAGCGAGCACAATTTGGCTACTTCTGTGTTGCGAAAGATGGAGAAAAATGTACTTTGGAGAAATTGACCGAATTCTTCTAAAGATCTTTCCCCTCAAAGATGGAAGAAAAGGGCGTGGACAAAGAGCCAACATAAATCAAGTCAGAAGACGCTAGTGCTGATGATGTTTTAAATTTGTAACAGACACAGACAAACAGAATACAGGCAGGATTTAGCCCCCACACGTGTGAGTTGCTCTTGACATTTGAATTAGGAGATTCTAATATTACATTATCTGCTTGTGTCTGTGAAGCAAATTTTCTATTTCTAATCTGTAATCTGTAATCTATTTCTAATATTACATCATGCACCTCCTTCCCCCTCGCGGCTAGGGGTTTTCAGTTCGGTTAACCGAATGCAATTCGAAAATAACAAAAATTCAATTAACTCGAAATCATAAATCGAAATCGATTATTTGAAGCTGATATTTATAGTCATATTGCCGTTAAAGAATGATACATTTGGATATCATTTACAATCAAATGCTTAGAAAAGATTAAGATGAGATGATCAGTTTAATGAAAATGAATCCTTAAATTTACTACTGTTGCTTGAGTTTGGACCTAAGGTTCACTGTCTTCGCTCTTTATGGCAACCAAGTCTAGGAAATGTCGAGCTAACAATACTTGAATTTGTCCTACTAGACGCTGTAAGAGCCCATTACGCTAAACATGTGGAAGATAAATGCAGTGCGTTTTGAAATTTGTGCAGTATGTCCGAATTTAATTTTGAGATAAAGTAAAATAATTTGAGATATATTAATGTACATTTGAGTTTATTTTTTGGAGACTAATTTTATAAGAAGTTGTGTATTATCTTTTATTTTTATTTTGACTTAGTTGTATTTATTTATAGTATTAATAGTTAAAGTAAAATCTTATCTTTTATTATACCTTTATATGATTTTACTACATGTATATTTGTGTAATAGTAACTTTGTTATGCATCAGTTTTTCAGGCTCATTACCAGAATCCAATATCAACCTTGCCAGGTTGGAGCTGTCCAATTGCAGTTTCAGGGGACCGATTACTGATCAGCTGGAAATCTTGGATGTCTCATTTGACAACCTCACTGGTTCAGTCCCTCTGTTTTCACTTGTCCAAGAAACTCTCCTACAGTTGCAGGTGAAGGTGAAAAAGAAGAAGAACAACTCTTTGGCCTTTTCTTCTACTTTCTTCGTACAAGTCAATTGCTTGAGCGTATTCATATTTGATATTGGGGTCAGACGTGTTCTCGTTATTTTTTATACTTTGTTTTCACGGTTAGGTGGTCTCGGTCGGGCTATATGAATCATTGAGTCTCTCTTTTTCATTCCACTAACTGTTCCCGGTCCCCAGAAGCCTTTTAAATTTCCTAGTCTCTTGTCAATGTACCGGCTATGAACTAAAAATAACACTAAACTACATGCATGCACACCTACACACACACTAAAATAACAGTAAGCACAAGTTGCTTGGGGGTTTCGTCAGGAAGTGTGAAAGAGAGACAGACAGTAGTCTTTTAATTAATCAATTTTTCCTTACAGAGTTTTGTCTGAAGCTATGACAAAAAGCTTGTTTATAATATCTTGGATTTCAATAAATCCCACGTTTTCAGCTTTCGTGAATAAAAATTCAAGACCTGAATCTGAAAGCTTTCTTATCTTTACTCGATGACTTCATAATTCAAGGCAAAAGCGTATGATCTGCCGACCTCGGACATACATCATGCTCCCCTTAAGAACTCCTTTGATGACTTTCTGATAAGATTCTTGTTTTCCACAGCTTATATATGCAGTCTTATTTTCTAAATGCTGAACTATTACATCCGATTTCAAATGTTTTGGAGTGTTTTCATCGTCCTGCTCTTCTTCACAAACTCAGATCTTGGCATTAATCTTACATTTGTGTCTGGTCAATGTCTTCAAGGCCAGAAAGAATTGCTGCTCGAGTTAAGGAACAACCTCACATATGATTCTTCACTTTCAACTAAGCTGGTGCAGTGGAATGAGTCTATTGACTGCTGTGGGTGGCCCGGGGTGAAATGCGACACCATGGGTCGTGTTTCCAGTCTTGATCTCAGTGGCGAGTCAATCACTGACGGAATTAATGATGCTGGAAGCAGTCTTTTCAGGCTTGTGTTTCTTGAGAACCTGAGTTTAGCTCAAAACAGCTTCGGTTCTATTGATTTGCCGTTCGGGTTTGGAGAGCTGACAGAGTTGCGTTATCTGAACCTGAGTAATTCCGGTTTTCTGGTCAGATTCCACTGGATTTCTCAAATCTGACAAGGTTAGTTATTCTCGATTTTACCAATACAATTTACTCACTACTTAAGCTTGAGAACCCGAACCTTGAAAGATTGATTCACAACTTCACAAGGCTAAGAGAACTTTATCTTGATGGGGTAAATATTTCTGCAAAAGGGTATGACTGGTGCAATGCTATATCATCTTCCCTGCCGAATCTAAGGGTTTTGAGCTTGTCCAATGCTTATCTTACAGGCCCTATTGATTCTTCGTTGGTAACCTTCGATCCCTCTCAGTTATACGTCTTGATGGCAACACTTTCTCTTCACCGATCCCAGAATTCTTTGCAGATTTTCCTAATTTGAGGGTTTTAACCATAAGCTCCTGTAACTTATCTGGCGTGGCTCCTGCAAAACTATTCCGAGTCAAGAGTCTGGAGACGCTTGACCTAAGTGAAAATGGGGATCTTGAAGGTTCTTTGCCTGAATTTCCGTTGAATAGTTCTCTTCAGAATCTGTTGCTGAGTATCACAAAGTTTTCAGGCAACGTGTCAGAGTCTATAGGTAGTCTTAGAATGTTGTCAAATATTGATCTTAGCGATTGCAGTTTCTCTGGGCCAATTCCAAGTTCAATCAAGAACCTTACTCAGCTTGTCTATTTGGACTTCTCTATAAACCAGTTTGTTGGTTCTGTTCCATCATTTGCTTTCTTGAAGAATCTTTCAGTGATAAACCTTCGTAGCAACCGCTTAACAGGTCACATTCCTGACTCCCTCTGGGAAGGCCTTGAGAATCTAAGTTTTCTTGACTTGAGCGGGAATACACTAGAGGGTGAGGTGCCAGCATCTCTACTTATTCTGCCATCCATTAAAGTCTTGCATCTCAACAACAACAGCTTCTCCGGTGTAATCAGGGATTCGTTAGATAGTTCTCCTTCTCCACTAGAAGTCCTTGAGTTGAAGGACAACAATTTAGCAGGTCCAATACCTCGGATTTTGTTTGAACTCCAAAATCTTTCGAGTCTCTCTTTGACTGCAAACAAGTTTAATGGATCCGTGCAGCTTACTGATTTTCGAAAGCTGACAAATCTTGTGAATCTTGATCTTTCCTACAACCACCTGTCTGTACACGTAAGCGAAACAGCACCCATTTCTTCATTGTTTCCTAGGTTAGGAACTCTAATGTTGGCATCTTGCAACCTGCAGAAATTCCCGCTTTTGAGGAATCTATCGTCATTAGTGATGCTAGATCTTTCAGACAATCAATTACATGGTGAAATTCCTAATTGGACATGGGAAGTTGGCGATGGATTTCTCCGCTTCCTCAATTTTTCTCATAATCAATTCAGTCATCTTCAAGAACCTTATGAGTTTCGCAACCACCATTACCTCGATCTACATTCCAACATGCTTGGTGGGGAAATCCCAGTTCCACCACGAACCGCTGTCTTTTTAGACATGTCAAGCAACAACTTTTCATCTCCTCTCCCAGCCAACATCGGTTATTCTCTCACATCTGCCTATTTCTTCTCATTAGCAAATAATAAAATCGTCGGGACAATCCCACCTTCATTGTGCAACGCAACCCGCCTCCAAATACTAGACCTGTCAAATAACAGGTTGCATGACAGAATTCCCTCCTGTTTATTTGAAAACACTCTTGGTGTTTTGAACTTAAGAAGAAACAATCTCAGTGGTGATATACCTGATACATTTCCGGTCGGCTGTGGTTTAGCGACTCTGGATCTCAGTTGGAGTGTTTTACAAGGACAAGTTCCTAATTCATTGGCAAGATGCACAGAGATGGAGGTCTTAAACCTCGGCAACAATGACTTAAACGGCAATTTCCCCTGCTGGCTCAAGAACTTGACCAGACTCCGTGTTCTTGTGTTAAGTAAAAATAAGTTTCATGGAAATATTAGCTGCCTGGGGGACGGTATTACCTGGCGAATCTTCAAATTATCGACATTGCTTCTAACGAGTTCAACGGTGTTTTGCCTGAGAATCTGTTCAGAGACCTGAAAGCTTTGACAGTAGATCAAGATGGGCTTGATCACTTGAAATTTCTTTTCCTAACAGCAAACCATATTTACTATCAGGATTCGGTGACACTTACCCTCAAGGGATTGGATGTTGAGCTGAAAAAAATCCTAAACATCTTTACCTCAGTCGACTTCTCCAACAACCATTTCCAAGGGATAATACCTGAAACAGTTGGAGAGCTGAAATCCCTTTATGTTCTCAACTTCTCACACAATATGCTCTCTGGTCACATCCCGGGCTCAATAGGAAATCTGGGGGAACTCGAATCGTTAGACCTCTCATTCAACAATCTGGGCGGCGAAATCCCACAGCAGCTAGCTACCCTTACATTCCTCTCATTCTTGAACTTGTCATACAACACGTTAGTTGGAAGGATTCCACAAGGCAGCCAAATTCAGACGTTTCCCACGAGTTCGTTTCTTGGAAATCAGGGGCTCTGTGGATTTCCCTTGAACAGAACTTGCACTGATCATTCTGGCTCACCGGCATCTCCAGAGCCAACATCAGAAGAAGAGGAGCAGAAAACTTTGGAGCATGGGATATATGTGAGTGCTGCATTGGGATTTTTTGTGGGCCTAGGAGTCATCTTCTGGCCACTTGTCTTGTCTAAAAGATGGAGGAAGTGGTATTATAACAAGTTTGTCAATAAAGCTGTCTTGCTGCTTCTGCGGCGGCACCACCATCAACTGGAAGACTGGTGAGAGAATCTTGTAGGCAAGAGAAACGTTGATTGGTGTTGAATGATACCTGCAGTGCCATTAATAACTTGTGTAAACATTTAAAACCGTGTAATTACCAAATCTAGTGATGAAAAAAGATTAAGATGCATAGTTTACTGAAAATGAATGTTTTTATGGGTTTGTGGGCTTGCCTGCCATATGTTTATCGGAAAATGGGCTACTCACAAATGACATACACGTATGTATGTAGCGTGTCTATCCTTCCCACAAACCACTGTAGGTATGACGAAAATCAAGCAGTAAAAGTCTTAATAAAGCCATTTTCTAAAGGCACAACTTAAATGCTCAAATTACTACAAACCTACAGGAATTTATTACTATGCTTGTATCCATTTTTTTATTTAATAAACGTAGATAAAAGAGTCTATTTTGAAAAAATTGTGAGGTATGTTTGAATTTATTTTTAGAAATAAATAAAATAATTAAAGATATATTGTTGTATGCTTGGATTTTGTTTTTGGATTGGATGAAATATTATTTATATCAAATTATTATGTATATATACACATGTGTATTTATTTTATTTGGCTTAGTTGTATTTATTTATAACATTAACGTATCATAAATATTTATGATTACATATATTCCATAATACCTCTGTATAAGTACAAATTAATATAGATATATGATTTACTACATATATGTTTGTGTAATAGTCACACAATTTTTTAATGAATTAATATAGAAATTACGATAATTCTTATATGGTTATGTATTGATAATTACACACTTTTGTGTTACAAAACGTACACATGGTGAATAAAATTCCACCTAAATTTCCTCCCAGTAGATCTATGAGGCGTATAATACTCAGCTACACCAGTTTTCCAGGCTCATTACCAGTTTCCAGAATCCTATACCAACTTTGCCATGTTGTCTAGGCTGGAGCTGTCCAATTGCAATTAATTTGGGGATTTAAATTAATTCTAATATATTTGTGGTATGGTTGATGTATAATTTATTTTTAAAAAAAATGATCAGTATTACACTAACTGTATATTTAGTTTTTAGGGTCAAACTTAATTTGGAGAAGAACCGATTCCACCCACACTAGCAAGCCTTAATCACCTGAAAATCTTGGATATTTCATTTGAGGCTTAATTGCATATAGATGGTGTGTCCAAGAAACTCACCTACATTGATGCTGCTCCGCTAGCAATAGTCCACCGGGCTCACGTAATTGGAGGTGAAGATGAGAAGTAGAAGAAGAAATCAGTTGCTTGAGCGTATTCATATTTGATATCAGGCTCTCAACGTGTTCTCATTGTTATTTATTCTTTGTTTTCACGGTTAGGTGGTCTTTGGTGGCAATGAATCATTGAATATTTATTTTTCAATTTACTAACTGAACTGTTGCCAGATGCCTTTTAAGTCTACTAATCTTGCCAGAGGTCAAAAGTATAAACTACAACATAACATTTGATTATAAGCATGCACACACTTAAATTAACAGAAAGACAGAAGTTGCTTGGAGTTTCCTGCCGCACCAAGCACAGCGGAAGTGTGAAAGAGAAACAGACACTAGTCTTTTAATTAATCAATTTCTCCGAACAGAATTTTGTCTGAAGCGATGACACAAAGTTTCTTCATAATATCTTGGATTTCTGGAATCCAAGTTTTGGGTTTTCGTGAATAAAATTTCAAGACCTGAATCTGAAAGCTTTTCTTATCTTTACTCAATTATTTCGTAATTCAAGGCGACACGTTTGATCTGCCGACTACACCATGCTCCATAAGAAGTCCTTTGGTGATTCTCTGAGCTAAGATAAGAATTCTTGTTTTTCCACAGCTCATATATCCAATCTTGTTTCTTTAATGCAAGGACTAATGCGATTTCAAATGTTTCCGAGTGTTCTTTTCATCCTGCTATTCTTCTCAAACTCTGATCTTGGCGTTAATCTAACGTTTGTGTCTGGCCAATGTCTTCAAGGCCAGAAAAAATTGCTGCTCGAGTTAAGGAACAACCTCACATATGATTCTTCACTATCAACTAAGCTGGTGCAGTGGAATGAGTCTGTTGCTGACTGCTGTCGGTGGGCTGGGGTGAAATGCGACACTAGGGGTCGTGTTTCCAGTCTTGATCTCAGTGGCGAGTCAATCTCCGACGGAATTAATAATGCTGGCAGCAGTCTTTTCAGTCTTGTGTTTCTCGAGAACCTGAGTTTAGCTCAAAACAGTTTCAGTTCTATTGATTTGCCGTTCGGGTTTGGGAAGCTGACAGAGTTGCGTTATCTAAACCTGAGTAATTCTGGGTTTTCTGGTCAGATTCCATTGGATTTCTCGAATTTAACGAGGTTAGTTGTTCTCGATTTTACCAATACAATTTACTCGTCACTTAAGCTTGAGAACCCGAACCTTGAAAGATTGATTCACAACTTCACAAGGCTAAGAGAACTTTATCTTGATGGAGTGAATATTTCTGCAAAAGGGTCTGAATGGTGCCATGCTATATCATCTTCTCTGCCGAATCTAGGAATTTTGAGCTTGTCCAATGCTTATCTTACAGGCCCTATTGATTCTTCGTTGGTAAAACTTCGTTCCCTCTCAGTTATACGTCTTGATGAAAACACTTTCTCTTCTCCGTTCCCGGAATTCTTTGCAGATTTTCCCAGTTTGAGGGTTTTAACCATAAGCTCCTGTAACTTATCTGGTGTGGTTCCTGCAAAACTATTCCAAGTCAAGAGTTTGGAGACGATTGACCTAAGTGGAAACAGGGATCTTGAGGGTTCTTTGCCTGAATTTCCACTGAATGGTTCTCTTGAGAATCTGTGGCTTAGTTACACAAAGTTCTCAGGCAATGTGTCGGAGTCTATAGGGAGTCTTAGAATGTTGTCAAATCTTGATCTTAGAGGTTGCAGTTTTTCGGGGCCGATTCCGAGTTCAATCAAGAACCTTACTCAGCTTGTATATTTTGGACCTCTCTATAAATCAGTTTGTTGGTTCTGTTCCATCATTTGCTTTCTTGAAGAATGTTTCAGTGATAAACCTTCGTAGTAACCGCTTAACAGGTCGCATTCCTGACTCCCTCTGGGAAGGCCTTGAGAAACTAAGTTTTCTTGACTTGAGCGAGAATTCATTGCTAGGGGAGCTTCCAGCATCTCTGTTTGCTCTGCCATCCATTAATGTCTTGACTCTCAACAACAAACAGCTTCTCCGGTGTAATCAGGGACACATTAAATAGTTCTTCTTCACTAGAAGTCCTTGAGTTGAAGGACAACAATTTAGAAGGTCCAATACCTCGGTTTTTGTTTGAACTCCAAAATCTTTCGAGTCTCTCTCTGTCGGCAAACAATTTTAATGGATCCGTGCAGCTAACTGATTTTCAAAAGCTGACAAATCTTGTGAGTCTTGATCTTTCCTACAACCACCTATCTGTGCATGTAAGCGAAACAGCACCCGTTTCTTCATTGTTTCCCCGGTTAGGAACTCTAATGTTAGCATCTTGCAACCTGCAGAAATTCCCCCTTTTAAGGAATCTATCATCATTGATGATGCTGGATCTTTCAGACAATCAATTACATGGTGAAATTCCTAATTGGACATGGGAAATTGGTGATGGAGTTCTCCGCTTCCTCAATCTTTCTCATAACCAATTCAGTCATCTTCAAGAACCTTATGAGTTTCGCAACCATCATTACCTCGATCTACATTCCAAACAAGCTTGGTGGGGAAATCCCAGTTCCACCACGAACCGCAGTCTTTGTAGACATGTCAAGCAACAACTTTTCATCTCCTCTCCCAGCCAACATCGGTTATTCTCTCACATCTGCCTATTTCTTCTCATTAGCAAATAATAAAATCGTCGGGACAATCCCACCTTCATTGTGCAACGCAACCCGCCTCCAAATACTAGACCTGTCAAATAACAGGTTGCATGACAGAATTCCCTCCTGTTTATTTGAAAACACTCTTGGTGTTTTGAACTTAAGAAGAAACAATCTCAGTGGTGATATACCTGATACATTTCCGGTCGGCTGTGGTTTAGCGACTCTGGATCTCAGTTGGAGTGTTTTACAAGGACAAGTTCCTAATTCATTGGCAAGATGCACAGAGATGGAGGTCTTAAACCTCGGCAACAATGACTTAAACGGCAATTTCCCCTGCTGGCTCAAGAACTTGACTAGACTCCGTGTTCTTGTGTTAAGTAACAATAAGTTTCATGGAAACATTAGCTGCCTGGGGGACGGAGTTACCTGGCCGAATCTTCAAATTGTCGACATTGCTTCTAACGAGTTCAACAGTGTTTTGCCTGAGAATCTGTTTCAGGAGTTGAAAGCACTGACGGTTGCTGAAAATGGGCTTGATCACTTGAACTTTGTTTTCGCAACAGCATACCATATTTACTATCAGGATTCGGTGACACTTATGCTCAAAGGACAGGGTGTTGAGCTGGAAAAAATCCTAAACATCTTTACCTCAATCGACTTCTCCAACAACCATTTCTCAGGCAAATACCTGAAACAATAGGAGAGCTGAAATCCCTTTATGTTCTCAACTTCTCACACAATGCTCTCTCTGGTCACATCCCGGGATCAATAGGCAATCTGGAGGACCTCGAATCGTTAGACCTCTCGTTCAACAATCTGGGAGGCGAAATTCCCCAGCAGCTAGCAAGCCTTACATTCCTCTCATTCTTGAACCTGTCATACAACAACTTAGTAGGAAGGATTCCACAAGGCAGCCAAATGCAGACGTTTCCCTATAGTTCGTTTCTTGGGAATGAGGGGCTCTGTGGATTTCCCTTAAACAAAACTTGCACCGATCATTCTGGGCCAGCATTACAACAGCCAGCATCAGAAGAAGAAGACCAGAAAACTATAGAGCATGGGATATACGTAAGTGCTGCATTAGGATTTGTTGTGGGTGTTGGTGTCATCTTTGGGCCACTTGTCTTGTCTAAAAGATGGAGGAGGTGTTATAACAAGAATGTCAATAAAGTTGTGTTGCTGGTTTTGGGTCGGCACGGCCATCAACTGGAAAATGAAGACTGGTGACAGAATCTTGTGGGCAAGATTGTATCAGCTGGACGTTGATTGGTTGAATGTTGCCTGTGCTGTTAACAACTGGCCTAAACTTTTAAACTCATGTAATTATGCTTTACAGTCTAATCTAGTGCTTAAAGAAGACTAAGATGGATGATCAGTTTACTGGAAATTAATCCTTAATTTATTTATGTTGTTCTCTGATATGAGTCTTAGCTCTTTATGCTAACAGTGAGGACAACAGCAAAAATCTAGAAAACGCTTAGTGAAGAATAAGGAAAATTCTTATCGAAGATAGATTTTTGTTGAACCAAATTAATTATGAAATAAATATGATAAATTTATTCAATTTTTTTAAAGTTATACACCAAACATATAACTAATGCGAATACTTCAATTTGTCTCCTACCGCCGGACGCTTTGAGAGCCCATTATGCTAAACATGTGCAAGAGACTATTGGGATTTTTTGTGGTTGTCAGTCCAATTAATCTCTTTTCTATAATGGACTATTAAATATATCTTTTATTCTTTTAAATATATATGTATTTGTAATAAAATAGAATCATATATTTTTCATTTAAATAAATAAAAATAAAATAACATACACGTCTTTAGAGTTCCGACCTTCCCCACAAACCACTGTAGGTCTGGAGAAAATCAAGTGTTGGAACTATAAAGTGTGTTGTGGAAGTGAGAAGCAAAATTAAATAAAGGCATTTTCTGAAGGCGAAACTGAAGTGCTCAAAATTACCACAAACCTCACAGAAAATGATGGAATTTGTTGGGGACCCTCATCCCCGGAACACTCTACACATGCGTTCCACGTGTCTCCACTCCATGCACCCCACCAGCTTCCTTTGCCAACACGAACCGTCTCATCAGACAACCCACATGTCCTTAGACATAAACATCAACAGACACTATATATAAGATCCTCAAATTCTACTCTTTGTCATCATCATATTGTAATAAAATTAACTGCCCGCAAGCATCAATACCTGAATCAATCGTGAAAGATAATTATAATGGCGGATGAATTCAGGCTGGCGTCGTCCAACATAAACCACGAGGGAAGGCTGCCGAGGCAGTACATGGGAGAGGGGCAAGGCGCGAAGAAGAACATCTCCCCACCGCTGGAATGGTACAACGTGCCGGAGGGGACAAAGAGCTTGGCCCTCATTGTACAAGACATAGATGCGCCGGAGCCGTCGGGGCCGATCGTGCCGTTCATCATTTGGGTGGTAGTGAATATCCCACCGACGCTGAAGGGGGTGCCGGAGGGGTTTTCGGGAAAAGAAGAGCAGATGGGGGGTGATTATGCGGGGATCAAGGAAGGGATTAATGATTTGAAGAAGCACGGGTGGGAGGCACCGAAGCTGCCTAGTCATGGACATCGGATTGAGTTCAAGCTCTACGCTTTGGACGACGAGTTGCATCTGGGAAATAAGGTACGTAATTGATTCTTGTGATTTAGAATTTGAAGGTAATTAATCACTTAATTGATGATGATGATGATGATGATGATGATGCAGGTGACAAAGGATAAGGTGTTGGATGCAATTGAAGGGCACGTACTGGGGGAAGCAGTTTTAATGGCCACCTTCTGATCAATATGTCTTGTGATTGTGAAAACCTTTAATAAATTGTCCAATCTTAATTAGTTTCATCAGCTTTGGTTGTAATAATTAATAATAATAATAAATTAAGAGAGAAGTTGAAGAAAGTGGTATGAGTATTGGGGTGTTGATTAATTTTTACTCATGCCTCCCTCTAACTGCTGTTTTCAATTTAGGTAGAGAGAAATTGATGTTGCTGCTGCTGCTGCTGCAAAGCAAGCCACATGAGTCACTTAATGAACAATATCTAACAGTGTTAGCGGAAAATTCCTACCATAAATTATTTTGATTGGATTAATTCAATCACAAAATAAATAATAACTTATACTAATTATACAATAAATGTATTATATTTGTTATATAATTAATTTAAATTTAATCGAATTGAATTCGGACAAAAATTTTCTCTGAGTAGAGCTAGGTAGGTCCACCGGTTTACCTAATTAAGAAAACGGCTCCTACTTCGGACGCTTTCCTTTGAAAGATTTTAAAATGGTCCAAACTCATTAAAAAAAAAAGAAAAAAGGGTTTGATATATTTAATTTTATTATTTTTTAAAATCGGATAATCGTAAAACCACAATTTAATTATTTATATTTAAGAAAAACATTTGTTAAAGGCCCAAAAGTAGGATAGAGGCCTTTGAAGTTGGAAGTTTAACTCTACGGCCCACCGAAAAGGTGATACGGCCTTTATTCATAAGTGATCAATTGAATATTGAACTGAAATCGCATGTCATCTCACTGACGGAACATCTACTTCAGTAAAAGTGCGTGACACCTTCCCGATTTTACTTGATAACCGTAGGGATTGAGTGACTGGTACTGGAGAGAGTTCTGAGCCTCATTAATAAATATCCCGAGCCGTTCCTTCAATTCCGTATACATCCACCCACGCGCACAACCATTGAGCGCTTAAATTCTTTCGTAAAGTAATATTCTGCAGAACCCTCTTCTGGTCGTACCGCTGCAGATTTTGCCGATGACGAGTTTCAACCCAATCCCCGAGAAAGGTGACAAAAATGGAGGAAACAGGCCGGAGCTCAAGCCCGATTGTGGGCCCGCTACAATTAACGTTAAGGTCTCTCATGGGCTTAACCAATATGATGTCGCCGTGCCATCCAATTCCACCTTTGGTAATATTTTTTTAGTTATAAAGATCGATGAGTAGTTCATTGCTTTCCGTTTAATTCTCTGATTAGTGTATCTCTCGGACTGCTAAAGCAATGAATTCGCCCTACGCTTCTTGTTTTTCAGCATTAGTTGCATTATCTCTTACTTGTTAGTTCGTTAGGCCTGTTTGTTGATGCAACTTTGCATTTATGTGCTTGCCGATGTATTGATTGGATATCCTTTTATCTGTAGGGGATCCTTTTGGCTTTACTAGGAAGTAATGCTTCTCTCTGTTGGACTTTAACTCGTATACTGAATGGCGGAATTAACTGTTCGTGTATTTGCCTTCAGTTAGCATGTTTTCAGTGGTATGGGTAGGAATTAATGGTGTACCCTTATGCACTATTTTTCCTTTTGGGGTGAGATTAGTTCTATTTTTGGTATTTCAGATCATCTTGTCTAGTACTTTCTCTGATCATGTAATATGCTCGCATGCGTCATCTTTAACATTAATTATCGAGTTAATATTTATTTTTGTCTGCTGATTATGTGTGTGTTCGGCAAGTTACATTCTTTAGATTCTTTGTTGTTCCTTGCTTTTCTGTTTTTACACATGTTACATTGCACTCACTTGTATGTTAGTATCTACGTACTGGAATAAGAGTTATGGTCGATGTTGGCCCTTATGATTAAATGGGATAAATTGCAGTTGATGTTAGTCCTTATTTTGAAAATGGGTGAATGGTAATCTTTTCATTGTACCTTGTAACTATTGAGCTTGCTATGTTGTTTTGGTTCAATAATCATGTTTATTTGGGTACAGGGGATTTGAAATCAGTTATTGTTCAGAAAATTGGATTGAAACCTGAGATACATAAACTCTTGTTTAGAGGTAAAGAGAAAGAAGATCATGAAGATCTCCAAACAGCTGGTGTAAAGGACAATTCCAAGGTGTTACTTATGGAAAATACGACAAGCAGGGAGAATAACGCTGAAGAAGTTAAGCAAACCAGTGTAATCTCACGAGGAGGTGCAGCTGTTGCTGAAATAAGGGAAGAGGTTGACAAGCTCTCAGAGCAGGTTGATATCTTTGCATAGGTTAAACTGTCCCCCTTTCTCTGTCTTTTTCTTCTTTGTTGCCTCTTGGTTTCTTGGATGGTATATGATTTGGCCTTGTGTTATTGAATAATAATAGGTATCAGCATTGCAAGCTGTTGTAGACAGTGGAACAAAGGTTGATGATAAAGATATTATTTATTTGACTGAGATGCTTATGAGGCTGTTGCTCAAATTGGATGGCATTGAAGCTGAAGGAGAAGGGAAGGTGCAGAGAAAGATTGAGGTTAGTATTCTGTTTCTAAGTGTTGCGTTTCTCTATGCAATATACTCATCGGAAACTAAGGATGCAGATTACAGTTCAATCTCTCCATGTTCACATGTGCCTTTAGATTTTATGCACCCAATTTTCTTGCACTAGATCGTCCATAAGACCAACTAGAATTATTGCCTTTGTAGTGTGTTTGTAAACTACAATTTGTGTTTCTTGGTTCCTGCTAAATGTTCTGTAGGCCCCTTCATTTTCTTTTGACTTGGGTTTAGCAAAACTGAGATAAATTTTCCTTTTGAGTTGTCTTTCTCTCTGTTTCAAGTATTTGCTCCCACATGGGTCATATCAACTACAGTTTTGAGTATACAAGTTTCAGCAAATGTTACTTCTATGCGGTTTATTCTTCAAAAATATGTTTCTCTGGCTGGATTGACTTTAACTTGTGTATATATTTTTCAGGTGCGTCGGGTCCAAAGCTTTGTGGAGACAATGGACATCCTCAAATCAAGAAACTCGAAGCCCTTGAGCAGTGTAACTACTCAGTGGGAGACATTTGAGCCTGGTTTTGGAAGCACGAGCACCATGCCGATGCCATCTTCTATCCCTACCCATACTACCCCTACCCCATGACATCTTCTACTCCGACCCCCACACCGATCCGCACAACTACTTCTACCCCTACCACCATGACGTCTTCTACTGCCTTGCCTACCCCCAACCCCACAAACGTGATTTCTTCTACACCTACTGATACCCCTTACCCGGTGTCAAATTTAGCCCCATCCCAATTGCCGTCTTCTGCTCCTTCCCCTGCCCCATCGTCTGCTCCTTCACCTATGCCATCTTCTACAAAGGTAACTCAGGATTGGGAACACTTTGACTAGTCAGTATTTGGATCGAGAAATCTGATGTATAAAGTGCATTGGGCATTTCGAGTGCTGTAATGCTTTTGGATGCATCTTGGTGAAAAAATCTTATTATTTGGTGAACATGGATCCATTCCTTATCTCTATCAATTTTATAATTCAGACGACACTAGAATTGTTCTACTTTGTTCCCCAAACCATGTAGTGCCCAGGGAACTGTCAATTGCTTGCTTGTTGGGAGTGAAGCTTAGCGTGAAAATGTAAGGACTATTATTTGGGGATGAAATTCTCACATTAACAAATGAACTATTATTCTTAACTTCATTTATTCTTTTACATTATATGCACTTTTTTGAATTAGCATTTCTTTTTGTCCCGGTAGAATTAAGTGGAACGAATTTCAATGTTTTAATATTTAACTTAATATCCCAATAATATTGAAAAAAAAAAAAGGTAAAACGAAGTGTATTTTTTTAGAGTTGGAGAGGATAAAGGTACCCCAATTATTAATCTAATGAAAAAGGATCCAACTCCATGAACATAATAAGCAATTACGTTTACTTCGACACCCAGCTATTGTTACACTCCTTAATCCGTTTAACATTCATAACAATACTTGGAAACAATTTGCAAATAACTCTGTTTATCCAACATCACTCCCTCCTGGACCTGGACCGTCTTCCATGTCTACTACTACTTGGTTAGCAGGAGCCAGCGCCCATTGCAATTGACTGAAGTCCTGAAGACTTTGGTTGAAAGCTGGAGACCTTTTGTAGATGATGGACGCAGCTTGAATCAGAATACTTGCTGTTAATCCTCCTACCACGAAATTCCCTTGCTCTGTTTCTAACTCAAATACATGGCATGCATACTTCAGACCCCCCCATTCTTTCTCTATACACTTGTGTTGATCTTCCTGCAGTATATCTCACACACATGAAGACTTCAATACATATTTGTACCGAAACGTGATTAGATTGGTTTTGCCCGAACCCTGATTCGAACTAAAACTTACTAGATATAGTGAAAAGGTTAACACTTAAATGAGGATCAAGAGAGAAATTTGGAACCTGGAGGAACATCTCTAAGGGGGCATCAAATATAGCATCAACTTCATCTTCATTAAGCACTGGCTTGAAATCTTCCACTCTGGTTAATACGCCTACCACCGGCACCACCGTCAGCAAATTCTGTATCACATTTTTCTACCTTCAAACTACCATACGATATGTATAATGAGAATCGTAAACGTGACATATACATACCGATGAAATAAAGGGGTCTAAATTGGCAACAACACGGACAAGACCTGGATCCAGTCCAATTTCTTCGGTTGCTTCTCTTAGAGCAGTTGCGCAGTCGTCAGCATCGCCTTCATCCATTTTTCCGCCAGGCAATGCTACATCGCCTACACTTCCAAACCAACATCATGAAAAAAGAAATGCCTAACTAAACAAGTACGTAGATAAACGGACTTTTTCTGAAAGATAATGTACTCAATTATTATTTTTGAAGTATGAGAGCATGGTTCTTTCCCTACATACTTGATTCAAAAAGTTTAAAAGGGCTTATTAAAACAACAAAAAAGTAAGATTCTATAAACTCTAAAAACTTTTAAGTTATATTGATGATGAAGTAGGCACCTGATGAGAGGACAACTTCATAGATCTTCTGGTAAGAATCACACGAAGCTCACCATCTTGTCCACCAAAAATGCATATCAACACAGCAGCTCTCTTGTTTCTGGACAAGACAGGTATGTTCTTGGCCACATAATCCTGGATCAAAGGATTTGGACTGATGCTGTCTTGCTCCTGCTGCTGATGATCATCGCCATTTCCATTTGCATGCTCATTTTCACAACTACCCATACTCACTCTCTATTTTCAGCAAAACTGCACTCAATTTTTCTCAGAATATATAATTTCATCAAGGGTTAAGATTTACATTTGAGAAGAATTAAACCCAAATTTCAAAATGGATACTCGAGAATCAACAGAAAGCAAAATAAGAAATCAGATGGTGACGAGCATTATACTAGTTCTGGGGTCGGAAATTCTGGGTTGAGAATCTACACCCACACTTTTTTTTCAAAAAAAAAAAATAATTTTTTGGGAGGGGAGTGGGGATAAGTTAGAATCCGGTGCAACTCAAATAGTAGGTTGGACGAAGGAACCTCATTCCCCCCGCAATTTTACTGAGCTCTCAGTCACTCGGACCGTGACATTTTCTCGTCTACAAATTCTCTAAGTTACGAAACGAAACCACGTATGATGTAGACATGCACATCAATTGCACACAAAAGCTTGATTCGTTTTTCTGACGACTCCTGTTTTCAAAATTAAATGTACAAAAGTCTAATCAAAATTTTAGTTTCATCCTTCTATCAAAATCACAACCACATCGTTTTCTGATTTCGTTACTGCCCGTAAATGTATGATGTAGTTTTAGTAGCTCATAGTCACTATTTTGTGAGGTTAAAAATTTGCAAAAACTCACTACAAATACAAGAAATTTTATATACAAAGTTGTAATAAACTATTAGGGTCCCCATTTAGGGTGGGCGTTGGAATTACAGCTTCCAACAATAATGGGAGATTGTGAGTAGGGGGTGGGGGTGGGGGCTAAGGCCATATCACCTACTCTTGGAAGTTAGACCTAATTTACAGTTGTAATACCAATAATGGTACTGGTAATTATGAGTTAAATAGAGAAGCTAGCAGATGGATTCTCTACACTAGATTTTGCTAATGCATCCATTATTGTTGTTTTTTTTCTTTTCCTTTTCTTTTTATTCTTCTTGAATGAATATTGCCATTATTTATATATGTACTACTATACCATCTATGGACAAGCCTAAAATTTGAAAGAGAAAAAGTCAATAGACAGCTTAATTTTGTGATTGTTTTGAATTTTTATTTTTTATTTTTTATTACTACCACTAATCTTTGGGGAATGTGAGGGGAAATAGCAATTTCTATTGTATTTGGGGTCTGTTCACTGTTGATGATCTCATTGATTATAGAATTATTATTTTTGATTTCGTAATTTTAAAAAAGTAATACTTTGGATCATATGTTATATTTTCATTAGATATTTAACGAAAATAGTCACATGACTGTTAAGTGCATGAGACCTTATTGAATCAAAAGTGGTAATCCCATAATCAATAGGATCAAAGTGTAAAGTCCCTAACAGTCATGTGCTAGTTAAACATGTGCTAATTAAAATATTTAACACAGAGGTGTTATGAGATCAAAAGTACTGTTTTTAAAAAAATTTTAAAAAATTAAAAGTTTGAATCTCATAATTAATGAAATTAAAAGTAAAAAGATATTAAACAAAGTGACAAAAGGTGATATGTTTTGGGAATGCACAATAAAGTGGAATCATTTTAGTCAGAAAGACATTTGGGGCCCCATAATTGAGTGGATCGGTCCGAATAAGATTTCATATGGTTAATTGTGAGTGAAATATTTGAATGGGGATTTCGTTTAATTTGATCTGGGTAGCAGGTTAGGGGTATTTAGATGTCTTCGAGCCTCGCGTTCTTGATTGATGGTGGTCTTGAGAAAATGAAGCAGATCGTTAAGACACGTTGGGGTATGCCCAATCAAGATCCTCCGATGCTTAAGTTAGTGAAGTGTTTGAAATAAGTGGATTGGGTAAATAAATACGATCTGGAACAATTTAATACTTAGATATGTGAAATCATGAAAAGTTATCGTAAATGAATTAGGTATGAGGCATTTATAGTACCAATTTGGACCCTTTTGCTTGGTTGAGAGGTCCATTCAGCTCTACGTGTTTTCATCCAAAGCTCCAAACACAATGATCAACGGTTGAAAGCAACTACCGACGGGTTGGGTTATTCGGCGATTCGACCCGACCCGACCCGATGTATTCGAAGATGATATATCTGAGGCGGGTTATGGGTCGGGTTCGGATCACGCCCAACCAGACGACCCGCCCAAATGGGTCCTTCAATATTTCTATACATTGGGTTAAATGCAATCTATTCATATGATATGTAAAATGAGCAAATATTCCATATAAAAAAAATTAGTAAATTATTCTTCGCGTTTCAAAAAATGAAGCAAATTATCCACGTATCAATGATTTAGACATGGGGATAAATTTACCTCAATTTTCAAAATACAATATATGATTTGCTATTTTATTTTTCATAAGAAGTTTTTTTACTCATTTATCAAATTACATGGCTAAACTGCATCTTTTTCCCTTATATATATATATATATATATGTGTGTTGATTCAATAGATGATTTTATTCAGCTTGAAGTTAATTGCATTGAGATTAAAATCATTCCCTACTAAATATATTAAAGAAAAAAAGAATCTGAAAACAAAGGAGAAAAATAATTAATTAATTAATGTGAAAATAATATTATTTTGGTGTTGGTAGAGTAGAAGTAGGTAAGTCGAGTTTACAGGTACGCCCCCTAACTTGTTTCTGGAATTGATAGAGATAGATTACTGTTTAAAATGCAAAGCAGCGGCTGTTGGCCTATTAGCTCAGTTGGTTAGAGCGTCGTGCTGATAACGCGAAGGTCGTTCGAGACTTGCATGGGCCAATTTTTTATATTTTTAAAAAAAATATAAAATAATTATCCACTTAATTTATAAAAAAGTGAAAAAGTTATAAAAATATATAAAATTATAATTTTTAATTTACAAGAATATTTTGGTCAGTTCACTATAAAAAATAGATGAAAAGCCGTTAAAGTCAGGAGGGTATTTGTAATTTTTCAAATAATGAGGGGTATTCGTAACTATATCAAATATTAGGAGGTCGTTGTAATTTACCCTTAAATTTAATATAAAAATCCCTCAGCCTTGTCGTTCGATTTCCCACGCTCGCTCTCTTCGCCGGATCGATTTCAGGTGATAAAGATGTATCCAAATTCAAGATTGATTACTATTTTCGAGTGGACGTGGGTTATATGCATATGGGATATCTGTTCTGTGTGGGAATCTGTAGCAATCAGCGTTGTATACTATTAGCTCTTCAAAACCCTCCAGGCACGGAATTACCTTTCGGGTCCTGGAGGTTACTGTATCCGCCAGGCCGGGACATGCGGTAGAGGGACTTGGGCGCGGAGGACGTCACTGAGGTGGAGTCGCACCATCCCCATAACCACTTGACTTTTCTTTTTTTATTTAAGGGGGTTTTGGCCTAGGGCTCCGGCAGTATTGGGAGGCCGATGAGGAGGTGTGGTGACTGTGGAAGGAGGAGATGGTGAGAAATCAGGATTATTTATTGATGCGAAAAACTTCAGTTTGGGCGTGCAGAGAAGCACAAGGATTCTTATGGAAGTTGAGAATCACTCCTCTATGCTTCAAACTCTCATTCTCTCTCTCTCTCTCTCTCTCGTCCCTTTCAGATTTTCCCTTGGGTTTATGATACTTGATTCTTACTACAATCTTCAATAATATTCATGGTTGTTCCAGAACATGTGCCCACAAAAGGCCTATTAGCTCAGTTGGTTAGAGCGTTGTGCTAATAACGCGAAGGTCGCAGGTTCGAGACCTGCATGGGCCATGATTAATATATTTTGTTTTTTTTTTCCTTTTAGTTATTAATTTCATTTGTTTCTTTGAAAATTTCTGGTGTCCTTTTACAACTATACAGCAACGAAGTCGGGCTTTCCATGGAATTAATCAGCTAGCGAGGAGAAAGGAAAGTATCAATTCCACCCTTTCCATTTTCTTTTTCTTTTTCTAGAGGAACAAAATGTTCAATTTTCATAAAACCTTCTTAACCGTTTTTTAAAAAATCCAATAATATAAAAGTGCAAACACGAGCAAAGTAAATACATCGGAACAAATCATTCTATGTATGCTTAATGCATAAGTACGTACTTTCTGATCATCGATTAAATTTATCGTATCTTTTTCAGCTAGATTATAATTGTATTTAAAAAAAAATACAATAATTTACGTACTAGGTATATTTCATTTCGCGCATATGTGATATATGAAAGTGATGACAATATAATTAATAGTTCTGAAATTAGGTATTAAATCTGCAAGTTATACTATATATATATATGCACGTTGTTTTTAGCGATGCATCATCCTTCAGTTCAAAATTATATATCAGCTTCAAGCTATACTATATAATCGTTCGTGTGTGTGCTACTAATTAATAAATTGGTGAAATATAATTAACTAGGAAGAAGTCATGTGGTGGACATAGCTTGATGATAAAAACCCTAACTTAACCTTATTAATCATTAATTATGATCTTAATTACTAATTAATTGGGTCGACTTAATATTAATATTCGCTTTCTTAATTCTTTTGCTTAGATCGCCATTCTTATGATCAACCATGCATGCATATATATTAATATCCTCTTGTAGTCTCATTACTTTTCTTGCATATCATCACCTGATGATGGCTAAATTGCGTTAGGTGGCGGCATTTTAGGGCTCTAACTATAACAGTGCAAATTATAACTCATAATGCAGAAAATTTGACAATTAGAGGACTCCAGACATCGGAATTTTCTAACTCGTCGGCAGAATTTCTGACATTTATAATATTAGAAGTTTTTAATTGGGATTTTCCTAGGTAAGCATCTGATCAGCTCTCTCCAACCATGTAAGCAATCACTAATTAAAATGCATTTTACCCTTAAAGGTGACATTTCAAGATAAACTAATATGATAATATGAAATATTGTTGGAATAGAATGATATATAAAATAATGTAAAGTTTTTCACATATGACTTTATAAAAAAAGAGACGAAAATATTGTTCACAAGCTATGCAACAAGTTCACAAAAATTGGCATCAAATTGAACTGCAATCCTTCAAATATCACCCCGTAACATATAGGACATAAAATGCAATTTAAACATCACTAACAAGGCTGGGGTGGGGGGGGGGGGGTTTCTGTTCTTGGATGCTCCTTCAGCAAAAATTCCAATTTTAAAAAACTCTAATTTAATCCAATTTCAACAAATTATTATAAAGCTTCGGTGATCAAAATTCTCTACTGTAAAAAAAATATTAAATTATGATTCATAATTTACCACCCCAACAGCTAGAGTCAATAAATTACCACCAATCCTACTATTATACAGGACAATAAATACAATTTAGTGAAATTGAGATCATTACGTTATCCAACTGATTTATATATTCTTCATTAAGATTTGGGTTAATTAGAATAATGAAGGAGCAGTGCGGTTCTTTTACAAGGATAATTAAATTTTACACAATGTACCTCATGTAGCTGTAGCCAAATTTAAGTTAAAGCATGCACGCTTCCCATAGATATATAACAAGGATAATATATAAAGGAGTCATATGGAGCGACATGCACGAAAAACATACAGCTACTTTACAAGTCCCAAATTCCAAGATATATATATATAGTACTGATTACTGTGTTGTTAATTAGAAATTTGTGTTTTGTTGATGAATGAATTATGAGTGATGCAGTAAAGACTACTACGTACTGATGAGCATCCCAATAACTAAAGCAGACAGATCTTGCAAACAACTCATGTAACGTAGAAGACAGAAACAGCTGCATTTATACTATATAATATTAATTCATAATAATTTCCTTAATTATCATCTTCATCATCATCATGCTACAAGACAATATCAGAAATCAATGCATAATATTCAGAAAAACAAGTACCTCAAGATCTCACTTAGAATTTACCTAATTCATAGAGTCAGATCCAGAGTACTCGCCCCTTTAATTGCATTTTGATGATCAGTTTCATGAACGATGGTATCATCTTCTTTCAGCTTCTTGATTAGATTTGAAGAGCTGGACGGACGACTTGTGAACAGCGACAGCGATAAGTGTTCATCATCGTCCATAACTAGCCCGCCTTTCTGCTCTAATTCGTTTCTTGATTCCAGCGCAAGCGATAAATTCAAATCCAGCTTATCATCAGAATCTGAGGCCTTTCTTTTCAACCCTGCGGTCTCCCTCATTGTCTGGCCTGCAGAACTAATTGGAGGATTACTCTTAGCGGTATCTGATTGCTCGTGAGCTCGAGTTTGTATCAGCTTTGATGAGTTGAGCTGAATAGGGTTTTGTCTAGATTGACCTAGCCAGGGTTCTTGCCTATGGGGTGCTCCATATTCTTCATTGAAATCTTCGTTCCTCCGCCAGGTGGATCCGTGGGTGTGAGAGGAAGTTCTGGAGCAAAGATCAAGATTTGCTGACCTATAGAAATGGCTGCCTATGAGCCTTTCGGTGATTGTATCATAAAATCCAGGTCTTCTTTGTGACTAATTGTATTCTGCCCTAGACCTGAATTATGCATCCATTTTCCATGAGGGCTCCAAGAAGGATCTCCATACCTGGAAATTAAGGATTTTAAGTTAAACTTTTTCTGAGACTGAAGACACGGTAATGAACCCTAAAATTAGAAGAAAATATATGTTTTTCAGTTTAGATCGATTTCCGTCTCCAGTGGTACGTACCTGAGATTAGAGTAATTTTGCCTTTGATTAAAGCTTGGAAGAAGGGGGAGCTGGCTTAGATTATACGTTCCGATCTACACCTTCCATGAAGAGCCTGTGATCCATCAGCCCTGTATATATGAAGAAGGGTTGTTCAAGATGCCAGAATTAAAACCCTTTCTACACTCAACAGATGTATGAAATAAGGATTGGTGGGTTAAACGAAAACGAAAAGAAGATCAAGAAGAATAGGGGTAATATGTATATACATACCTTGGTTGGATTCATCAATCTTCTTGCTCCTGTACATCTGTAAAAGTACCAACACCAGAATGACCAACTCAGCTAAACTAAAATTCAAGTGGTGGATATGTATCACAAAGGTTTTGCAGCATTTATATATACAACCTAGAATTCAGTGTCAATCATATGATTTGTATAAGCTAGCCTTACCTGTAAATGGCTCTTCACATGAGCAATATTTAGTCCTTTGATGTTCATCAATTGAAGCACTAATTTAGGGGTGGCTCCTGCATCAAATTAAACCAAAAAAACATCCCAAGAATTTAATTTATATGTTGTCATAATTGAGTCTAGCCTCTGAATGACTTGACCCAAATTCTCAAGACTCACTTTCTTGTCCTCCAAGTCGTTCCACAGCGTGCACAAAGCGCATATGAAGATCAGGCGTCCACCTGAGCCTAGGCATCTTGGATCGAACGTAAGGTCTCACGGACGGCTTCTTCTCGCTCTCTTCAACCGTGCTGTTGCTTGAGCTTCCTCCATCTTTAACGGTGCAGCTTTCATTTTTGCCTTCGCTCTCATCCTCATCATCAGTTTTCTCGGAAGGGCTTGTTTTGGAACATTCTTTTTCACCACTATCCATCGCCTTCTTGTTTCCGGTGTCGGCCCTTTTCTCTTCTAGTTGAGACTTTGCATAAAGCTATATATAATTACAAGATGCACTTCTACCTACTAAGATCAACCTATACAGAGCTAAAGCAGTTTGAGAACTAGGGCTTTCCTAGAAGCTCAAGATCAAAAAATGAATGAACTCTCCTATTATATTCCCTCTTGTAGACTATACTATTAAATTCCCCACACAATAAGAGACATCCATGTTAAAGTAACACGAAAATTCCCGTCAACTAGGATTCAGAATGTTGATGCGTTGATCTACAATTCTACACACAGAATAGATTGGAGAACAAAACCCTAGACTGTGAGAGGAAGATGAAAGACCCCATCTCTCTCTCTCTCTCTCTCTCTATCTCTTCTCTTTCTCTGTCCTTCAAACAATAATAAACCTGTGGAAAATCATTATAGGCGTCTGATTATAATAAACCTAGCTATATATGCATGTACATGCATGTATGTATGTATGTATCTATATATATATGATCATCAATATGTTTGATGTTTGATATGAAGGGATGACATATATACATATACATATATATATATATATATATATATATATATATATATATATAGCAGTCATGTGAAGCCAGTTCACCATTGTCCACCTTCTAAGAAAAGTAAATTTCCATGGACTTGGTTGTTTTTAATTAATTTAATTATATTGATGATATATATATATATTAATCGTCCCTGTACGTGCTGTAAAAATTATACATTACACCTACTACTCATCAGCTGCAAATTTCACAGACTCCAAAATGTAGCATTTTAATTTTTCAAGAAATATTAATCAAGAATTGATCAGATTATATAGGATGGATATATATATATATATATATATATATAGAGAGAGAGAGAGAGAGAGAGAGAGAGATGTAATATATATATATATATGCATGTATAGGTAGTAGTAGTAGTAGTCCAAGTAATTTCAAAGTAAAAGTTTTGTAGTTATATAAATAAGGTTGTCTCTTTGTTACTTGGAGAAGCAAGCTAGTATAGTATTGTCTTGTCTTGCATGGGACCTCCAATTTTTGTTTGGTAAACGCAGATGGGAACATCTCCACTATTTTTCTATGCCATCAATATCAAGAGATTCCAATATCCATCAAACCCCGCACTCCACCTTAATCCTTCTATTTTCTAAACTCTCCTCAATTTTTGCCTCTTCTTTTCACATTTCCTACCTATATATAGCTATATATGCTGCCTTCATTTCAATACTTGGTCCATGGATGCCCTCCTGATATAAAGTCTTACTTAATTGATAAGATTGTGAGTTCGATCAGTCATACGAATATAAATTTATGTCTATCGTTATAATATTTTTTTTTTTCTCGTTTCAACATAAACACAGACGACGGACACGGATCCGGATCTGTTTGAGAGGTTAAATGGTACTGAATTTGTGTTTATCTCATAGAAATCTGAATATATAGTGAGATTGGTGGTGATGCATAGAGAAGAGAGTAGTGGCAGTGGGGAGGTGCTGATGAACAAATTAGTAATAAATGAAGAAAATAAAATAAAATAGCATGGTTGGGTTGCAGCTGCCTTTGCGTCGGGAATCACGGGGTTTGTTCTTAAGCTGGAATTGGGACCTACCCCTACCTTACTCTACCCCCCCCCCCCCCCCCCCACCCCCACCCCCACCCTTTCATTTTTGCTCCATCACCACACCTACTAAGTACCCAAGTTTATATCATTAATCTCTTTAATTCATTTTATCATTATTAATTAGAGTACGAATATCATTTCAATTCTGTTGGCCATGAAATTAGTAATTAAATTATGACAACCATTCACATATGTAATTAATAAGGAAAAATAATGCAATTTCAGTTCTCTAATGTTAGAAGTGTAGCAATTTAATTTATTCATTTTTAATTTGGTCTTGTAATTTTAATAATTTTAGTTATTTTCGACCAATTTGACTGAACAATTCTCTGTTATCAGTCATCACCACCTAATCTAAGGCTTTCGACAAATTTAATATTACGAGAATGCCAATTTGTTTTTAATAAAATGACTTGGGAAAAAAATAAATAGTACGTTGATGAGGTGGCAGCATGCAGGTACAAAATGAATGGTTGTGTGATGAGATATCCTCTTACAAGCTGAGAAATTATTGCTCTTAATTTTTCCCACGTACATATATATATTTCTAAGTTCTAACCCAACCAACCGTGCGTACGTGACTGCCTGCTCAACGAGAGGAAAGCCCACCCACATAATTATTCATTTCAATTTTTATTTTTTTTCTTTAGACATTTATTAGTTTGCACAACTGCTGGAGAACCTTTCTCTCACGGGCTTCTTGAGTTTGGTGATGTTAAGTGTTGGAAAACCCTTTAAACTGTGCCTCACCCTCATGCTCATGCACTCAATTCCATCTCATATATTATTATTTATAAGGGATTATTACACCCTCCTTTTCTTGAATGGATGTAAATTATGCGTAATTTTTTTACAATTTGTGAAATTATATCTAATATTTTTATGTTTGCTTCTGTTTAATAAATAAATCCCTCTTTTAGTTACAATTTATCAAATTTATTAATATTAATTTTTAAAAAAAAAACTATATTTACACTCGATTGACTTATTACTGACTTATTGCATGTTAAATAATTTTTTTTATGATCAAATTACCCCCATACGTATTTACACATTAATGCATGTGAGGATATATATCTTTACCGTTATAAGGATAGTTTAATCCAAAAAAAAAAATGTTTGACCTGCAATAAGTCAATTGAGGATAAATATCAATTTTCATTCAATTTTTTTATTAAATAAAGAAAATTTAATGAATTTTGACCAACATGAGGACTTATTTGTTAGATAAAAGCAAAGAGTGCTAGATGTTATTTCTCAAACCACAAGGGTCTACGTGTAATTACGCCAAACTTCAGAAGAAGGTGTATTATCCCTATTTAGTAGAATAATATGCATTATTTACCAATGATGTCTTAACCGAGCGGTTAAGACTAAAATTAAGGTCTCGTGAACAAATTCAAGTCCCACAAGATACGTGAAAATTTCTCTTATTTTATGTAAGTTATTATTAGTGATATTTACAATGCATTGATTAAATTGAGTTGTTGTAATCTATTTGATATTTATAAAATAATAATAATAATAATAATAACATGTATAATGCAAAATATTACACATCCTGGCTAATTAAATACAGGTTAATTTGTCACATGATTATATATATTTATATACGTTATAAAATGCACTAAAAATTTGTTGTAGTAATTAATTAAATTAAATTAAATTAGATAGAGGTAGTAGGGAGAGATATATTGGACAAGAAAATGATGAAGATGAGTGCAGTGAATTTGTTGAGTAGTAGAGAAATAATAATTAAAAGAAAAAGAAAAGATATTGCAGAAGTGTCCAAGGTGAGAGTCAACTGTGGAACAGGAGGAGTAAGGGGGAAGGGGGGATACGCATAGGAATATGTGTGTGTCTCCCTATTAATGCGGATCTAGCATCCTTTGAGAATGAGCATGTCTGTCGTCTTATGATTTCTCCTTTTTTTTTTTTTTTAAAATTCATATATCCATCCATCCATCACTTCCCAATTCCAAATTCCAACATTTTACTACACCCCTCCACCTATCATTTCTCTTAATTAATTAATTTCTCATCTATATGCATACACATAATTCATTAATTAATTATTAATTATTAATCCCAACCATCATTATTTCATATTAATTGGCATCATGCATGCATACATACATACATTTGCTGCATGGAATAATTAATTAATTAAATAATATTAGAATACATTCAATAAGCTAGATTAATTAGCAACTGCTCCAGCTCTTATTGGTAGGCAGGTCTATATATTCCATTGTACGTCAACATTGTTTTTTTTTTTTTTTTCAACAAAAATTAGAAAATGAATTGCAATGACATGCAGATTCAATGAATTGAGTTGCATGGAATATATAATTAGTATTTAGTCCCCACAAATATATACAAATACATGAATTCAATTTTCTTTTATATTTCCACCTCTTAATTAAGGGGTATATACGTAGATTGGGAGACATGAGAATTGATATAGTGTAATTGATGATGTATTAATGAATATTTGGGATGGGATGGGATAGATAGAGTAGTACGTAGTGTAGTAGTCCCAGAAAGTGTCAAAAAAATGGGCAATCCCTATCATCTTCTAGAGATAAGAAATTAGCGGTGTAGTGTGGATGAGACAGACAATTACTCGATCTCCAGTCTCCACCACCACCAGGGACAAACCATTTTTCTTTGTCTTTTTCACTTGCGGACCGCATATTTTGCTGATTCTGTTCACTAAATATTTTTCTCATATCATAATCATGAGATGAGATGAGATGAGATGAGATGAGGTGAGGCGAGAGATGGTTAATTAGATAGTAACGATCGATGCTTGCATTTTACTATTACGATAAATTTCAGCAAAAAGAGGTGTCAACTTTGACTCCCTTCCACATGTACGTACCTTCCCAATTCTCTCCTTTTTCTAACATATCTATTCTCTAATTTCCAAACTTTGGTTTTTTTTCTTTTTTAATTAATTATTCAAACTCTACCTAATTCTTTTCTTGTTTCAACAATTGATTTAAAATTAGGTCTTCATTTATAATCATTCTACTACCTACTTGTCATGTTTAATTAGTTGAACTTGTAATTCTTTTTCTTTATTTTATTAAGTACTGTATGTTATATCAAGAGTTTGAGACAAGAGTTTGATTCTTTTGTTTAAGATAATATCACTTTGCACTCAATTGTGTTTGGACAAAGACTCGGCACTACTAGAATGAATACATCATTTCAAAAGGATACACCACTTGGTAATTGACGTCGCCTATTCAGCTAATTGGACATGGGTGGATAATAATTGTCAAACGTACATCAATCATCATCCACATGTCATGAACTTATCATGTGAATGTTGTACTGCATAACCAATCACTTATTATAGGTTAGTTTAATCGAACCAAATATTTTTATTAAGTTTAATACGTTAATTTCTTAATCACCATTGTAAACACTTATAAATTCTTTTTTTAATAGATTAATTAAGAGTTCCTACTTAATTATATTAACACTTTTAACATTTTTTCTTCAAATTTGTTGCTAATCACAAAGCTATTGTGACTAATGTTTCATAAATTCTATGTTTATAATTTATAAAAGTATGTATGTAGATGCATGAATATGTAAATTTCTTTCAAATTTTCAGCCCAAACACTCAGGAATTAAGAACCAATATAATTATTTTTTTCAATTATTTCCACGGAAAGGTGCAGTAGAAAAGAAAATACAAAAAAAATAATAATAAAGAAAATGTTTTATAATGTAATTAAGACTTTTGGTTTAATTAAATTAAAATTAAGAATGAAGAGGGAGTTTATTTACCAAATGTGTTATTATATATAATAGTAGTACTTTTGAATTGATTTTTGGAACAATATATAAATACAAATGCATAGTGGCAAAAGAATATTATTGAAAGAAGAGTAGTATAATATATATCTTAATCACGTCAAAGGTACATATTGTCGGATTTTCATGGCATTATATGACCCACGAAACCTTACATTTCACCTATCTCTTCATTACATCTTGGGAATATTATCATATATAAACCATATCATTAATTATATATTAGGTCCATTTTCTCTTATAATAATCATAAAAATTCATAATATTGCTTTATCTTTTTTTTTAGTTAATTATTAATTAATTAACAATGACTAATTAATATTCCAATTATTTTATGTGTATAATTTGCAAGAATATTCTTTATCTTTTCATATATATATATAATATGACCCGATTATTGTAGGGAGTTCGGATCCTAATCAAGGTAGTGGTCCTCCAAATCCGTGGCGGGCCCGACAATGGACTATTGTCGTAGCTCAAATTTCCAATTTTCACATTGACCCCCTAATATTTAATTTATTACACAATAATAATAATAATGTGATTAAATCATGGACTTGGACACAACTTCAAATGGGCATTAAAAATTAATTAAAGGTAATTAATATGTATGAAGAGTCAAAATGATGAAGACTTACACAAATCTTCCGCCTTAAATGCTTCCTTCTTCCTTTTTATAAGTAGTGAGTCTCATATTTTTAGTCAAACTAGTCAACTATAGCATGCATTCATATATTAATTATAACTAATTAATTAGACAAATTACATTGATTCAACAAAAAACTAAAGAAAAATAGATTACAATAACTCACCTAAAGTGAGACAAACACCCGTACATACAAGTGGGACTCAAACCATGTCGTCAAATTTTTTGAGGTAAGAGCGATAAACTTTTATTAATTGAAATAAATCGATTACAAGTACAATCACATTCTTGCCGACATCAATATCTAACAAAGACTACTACAACAATCACATCCTACTCATATAACACCAACCATTACATAGACAACAACTTCTACTATGCAGACGCAGTAGACCAACTCCTACTATACAACAGACAATAGCTTATGCACCCGGCGGGGTTCGAATCCATAACCTCTCAATTTCGCTAATTGAGCTAGACCTCATTGGCCCCATGTCATCAAACTTATTAATAAGACTTCAATCTTAGTCTTAACCACTAGACTACAATATTATTGTTATTACATAAACTATTTTTCAAAAATTATAACTTTATTTTTTTTCACTTTTAAATTTTATGTTCGAACGCTCCCAACTTTATCTTGTATTTGCTCAATTTACAATTTTTTTTGTACAACTTATTCCAAACAAATATATATATATATATATATATATATATATATATATATATATATATATATATAATTGCAAAATTTAGAGGATGTTAGGGGTTGCCATTTGGGAAGTAAGTGAGATTTTGATGATTAACAATTTGCATGATCTGAAAGACAGATGCAGTGTAAAGTCAAGAATACAGCACCAACTCCGCAATTAATAAATAATTGATTCTCAACCAAAAAAGAGAATTAGGAAACTCTTAACACAAAATTAAAGGTCAAACAATCCTCACAAACATTATTAATATATAATTATACTTAAGTCATCATTAATGGCATTGAATTAGTAGAAGAATGAGTCGTAATTAATCACTTCGCTACATATATAGCTATCCGGTTAGTTAATTACCAGGTAAAAGTAAACTCTAATTGACTGACTAATTGAAGATCGAAGCGTTGGGTTTTGATACGTATAAAACAATATTATTATTATTCACCGTCTTAATTAATCTACCGTAATTTTATTTTGACCTCGCCAAAAGGCTCCAAAATTAATTAAAAAAATAGACAGAAAAGATCACATAATTATTATGTTGAGACCAAAAGTATAGACCCCTAATTATGTGGGACGATAAATATTTAGAAATAAATTTTGTTTTAAAATTGGCCAAAATAATGAGCTAATTAGTAGTTTTCCACCACATACTTATAACATCCAATTTATTGAATTATTGTGCTAATATTTTTGGAATTAAGTCTAATGCGACTACTCCTAAAAGAGTTGAATAAAACTTGTGTTTTATTTTATGACTAAGTAAATAATAAGGCAATTAATGAAAAATTTATTGCATTTTTGTCCCACAAGATAGGGAAGTCTAATACTTTTGGTCCAAAGCCATTTTCATCCAACACTAACGATCATGTGCATATCATATGTGGGTAAATTGTTTCATTTAAAAAAAAAAATAAGGAGTAAATTGATGTACTTTTATTTTTTTTATACGAGGATAATTTGCTCATTTGCAATATCGCAATGGATAAATTGCATTTATTCCTATAATTTTATCTAATTTCATATGGGGTTGTAGCTAGGAGTTTAAATAAATAAAAAATTTATTATATTTTAAGGTGATATGTGAGAAGTAGAACTAGGTCATGTCATGCTATTGTTTAAAATAATAGAATGATGTGGGAAAAATAGTTGAAAATTTGAGATTTTAGATATACTAAAACAATATAAGAGAAATAGAATTGGGCCGGCCCAAATATTATTCTCTCTTATGGGGATAAGAAAATGTAACTGCAAGTACAAAGCTTAATTCCAAATACGACCTCCGGGCCGCAGCCCAAATATGGATCATCATTATCCATTAAACGTTGTCGTATTCGGGAAGTGGTGCGAGGCCACATTCCCTGAGAACTTAAACCCCACTGCCCACTGGCTAAGAAGTCATTCGTCCAACACCGTCCAATCAAATAATAAGGTGAGCTATACGCGCAATCATGGAGGGTGGAAATAGATGGTCACCAAAATGCGTGTCGGGAAATGCAAACTATTAGTAGAACAAAGCTTTTTGCCTTCAGAGGCTCTCCATTTCTAACGGATTTTTACGCACTAATGACATTATTTTTATTTTTATTTTTTCCTGTGGAACAAAGCAGAGAGAGAGAGAGAGAGAGAGAGAGAGAGATTGTGTAAAAGTACTAAAATATGTTTGTGATGATATGATGCGCACATAGAGATACAGTCTTGTGGATAATTTACAGAGAAGAAGCGAAAGGGCGAGAGTGGCCGTTTGTATTAACGACCACACCCATCAGCACAACCCCAACCCCCATCGGGTACCAATTTTTGGCCGAACCCGGAAGAGGAAACGAAGCATCAGATGGAACATTGAAGCCCATTGGTATTTCTTTTGTCAGTTTCTGAGAAAGAGGAAAATCCGTGAACTGTATCTACAATTTTTTTTTTACTTGATCAATCGGTGGTGTTTTGAGGTAATAATTTGGTGATTTTATGTTTTTGATGAAGCTATATGTAATCTTGGCCATTCATTTGTTTTTTGGTGTTTTGGGTAATTGTGTATTTATTTAGGATGGTATCTTGATTGGGAGAGATGCCGCAGCATTTCTTCAATACAATCCGTAGCTTGAAGATGACGGATGGGTGCAATGGCACCCAAGTGTACTCCGTTAATCCCACCGCCGGAGGGGGTGGAGGGGCAGCTTCCGGCGGTTCGGGGGATAAATTCTTCCAACATTTGCAAGATCAATTAAGGGCTAATTTGGTTATGTCAAAATCTCATTACCAGAGTCTCTCTCAGATGAATAATGTGATCCCAAGTGTTTTGACTGACGCCAGTGCTCTTTTTGGGCTTCCGCAGACGGATCTCATTGAGCCTCACATTGACCCTTATCTTAAGTTTGTTGATTTTGTGGATGTTTTAGCTGATGTTTATAGGAGACTTGAGAACTGCCAACAATTTGAAAAATCAGCGGTGTATATGGAACAATGTGCCATTTTTAGGGGGTTGACTGATCCAAAATTATACAGGAAATGTCTGCAGTTGGCTAGGCAACATGCTTTTGACGTGCATTCTAAGGTAGTACTTTCAGCTTGGCTGAGGTTTGAAAGGAGGGACGATGAGTTGTTTGGGGTGTCTGCTATGGATTGTTGTGGATTGAGCCCTGAGTGCCCAAAGTGTTCGCTGGTATCAGGGTATAATCCTGAGTCTGTAACTGATCCTTGTTTATGTCCTCGGAATTTGGAAGGGGATGAAGATATGGAAGCCAAGTTAGAAGGTCAAGAATGCTCGACTTCATTTAGTGTGGGTGATGAAGAGGGTGATGATTATGATATTTGGTTTTGCATTGGAGATGATGAGGTTAAATGCAATAGGTTTAAAATTGCCTCTCTTTCCAGGCCGTTCAAAGCAATGTTATATGGTAGTTTTACAGAATCACGGAGGGACAGAATATATTTTGCACAAAATGGAATTTCTGCAAAGGCAATGAAGGCAGCTGATGTATTCAGCAGGACAAAGAGGGTGGATTCTTTTGATCCAAATGTTGTTTTTGAGCTCCTGGTTTTGGCTAATCGGTTCTGCTGTGACGAGTTGAAATGTGCCTGTGATGCATATTTAGCATCTGTGGTTGATGATATGGAAAGCGCTGTTCTGCTCATTGAATTTGGGTTGCAGGAGACTGCATGTCTTCTGGTAGCAGCTTGCTTGCAGGTATTTCTGAGAGAAATCCCCTGTTCGATGCGCAATCCAAATGTGTTGAGACTCTTCTGCAGTTCAGATGTTAGAGAAAAATTAGCGCTTGTGGGGCATGCTTCTTTTTTGTTGTACAGTTTCCTAAGCTATGCAGCAATGGAAGAAGACATGAAATCAAATACAACAGTTATGCTTTTGGAAAGGATGGTAGAATGTGCTAGTTTGAATTGGCAGAAACAACTTGCATTCCACCAGTTGGGCTGCGTGATGCTTGAAAGAAAGGAATATAAGGATGCTCAGAAATGGTTTGAGGCAGCTGTCCAGGAGGGTCATGCTTATTCTCTAGTCGGTGTAGCAAGAGCCAAATATAAGCGTGGTCACAAGTACAAGGCATACAAATTGATGGACTCCCTTATTTCTGACAATAGGCCCTGCGGATGGATGTATCAAGAACGATCTCTGTATTGTAGTGGGAAAGAAAAAATCATGGATCTGAATACAGCTACAGAAATGGACCCAACTCTTTCTTATCCTTACAAGTATAGGGCTGTCTCAATGTTGGAAGAGGACAAAATTGGTCCTGCAATATCCGAGATTAACAAGATAATAGGTTTCAAGGTCTCTCCTGATTGCCTTGAGCTACGTGCTTGGTTCTTGATTTCCCTGGAGGATTATGAAGGAGCTCTGAGAGATGTCAGAGCACTTCTAACTTTGGATCCTCAATATATGATGTTTCATGGGAAGTTGCATGGCGAACAGTTGGTAGAGCTTTTATGTCGTCATGTTCCTCAGTGTAGCCAGGCTGATTGCTGGATGCAACTTTATGATCGGTGGTCCTCGGTTGATGATATTGGCTCTCTGGCTGTTGTACACCATATGTTGGCTAATGATCCTGGGAAGAGTCTTTTACGGTTTCGGCAATCTCTCCTCCTCCTACGGTAAGCCTAGGTGCTATGAGCTATCCATCTATCTAGGCCATCTATAAAAGTGTGAATAAGTCTAGATGTTTTATGTTTCTTACCTCTATGTGAAGATTAGAGTGACTTTGTTAAAGCTAACATGTACATGAATTGACATTATAAAGATGTAAAATCACATAGACCTTGTGATTTTTCATATTTATCTTAAGTACAGGCACCTAGTATTCTTATCATTGAACTCCCACAAATTTACTGAATGCTAATGTCATAGCAAGCAGATGGAGGAAAATTGAAGTATTGTGATTATTCCTTCCTAGATTGGCTATTTGTGTCCTTTCTATATTATGTTTCCCTGGCATTACATTCTTGGGTTTGATGTTGTACAATATAGGAGACTCAAAAGTTTTCCATTATTTCTTTACTAGTTTGTCTGAGAGAGCAACTGTTTTGTGTTGGTACAGATTAAATTGCCACAAGGCTGCTATGAGAAGTCTGCGAATGGCTCGAAATCATGCAGCCTCTAAGCATGAAAGACTTGTCTATGATGGCTGGGTGTTATATGACATGGGTTATCGGGAAGAAGCAATAGCAAAAGCTGAAGAATCCATCTCGATCCAGAGATCATTTGAAGCTTATTTCCTAAAAGCATATATTCTGTCGAAACAACGACAGACACTGAGTCGTCATTCTATGTTATCCAGCTTCTTGAAGAAGCTCTTAGGTGCCCATCTGATGGCCTTAGGAAAGGACAAGTAAGTGATCTTCTACCCCATTGTTATACTGGCATTTTTTATCCAAGCACACTGTTCATGTTTGTGGTTATGCAGGCTTTGAGTAATCTAGCAAGTATCTACATAGATGTGAATAAGCTAGACCAAGCAGTTGACTGCTACATGAATGCACTGAATATAAAGCATACAAGAGCACATCAGGGGTTGGCACGTGTATACCATCTCCAGAATCAACGGAAAGCAGCATATGATGAGATGTCAAAGTTGATCGAGAAGGCCAGAGATAACGCATCAGCTTACGAGAAACGTTCAGAATACTGTGACCGTGAGATGGCCAAAAGTGATCTTAGAATGGCAACCCGACTAGATCCTCTAAGAGCATATCCATATCGATACCGGGCGGCTAGTAAGCTTTAGCTTCCTGCAATCTGTTTAGTGTTTTGTCATTGTTTTAATTGGGAAACATTGCTGCCTTTGATTGATACTTCTTTCTGTTTGAGTGAGTAATTTCATGTGTATATGATATAATAAACATATAACGTAATCTTGACTTGTTTGAGGTATGAACTCGTCGTTTATTAGTTGCTCCCTTAGGAAATTACTGTAAGTTACAGTATCACCACAAGAGGTTATCTCCCCATGTAAGCAATATATGGACAAAGCAGATCACTCTGGTATTACTGATGAGTGAGAAGAATGTTGTATGTCAGTTTGTATTTGCTTTAAACCTATTTAAATTCTCCTTTTGTCCTTTTGATAAAGCTTTCCGTTCTAAGCGTAGCTTTTCATCAGGAATGAACTCTTCATATATGCACCCATCCTATAGTCAGTAAGTAATTCAGTCATCATATCTCAGCCCTTTTCTCCTGTGCCATCAATAGTCTTCTTGGGGTAAATGGAACTTCCCTGCCCCCACACTCCCAGCACACAGATACAGGTGCTGACTGTAGTTACCTTTTGTCTTGAGCGCCATTTCTCCCTCTAGTTCATCAAATTGAGTCCAATTGTGTCGAGCACATTCATTTTCAATCAAAAGGAAGCAAGAAGCTGAATCTGAACTAGGCATAGCCGGCTGTATGCGAGTTTAAAACTTATTTTTAATGTCAATTATTCCATTTATGCTAGGTCTTCAACCCTTCAGGTCAAGATAGATCATCCAATATTTCTTAGTTAATCTAGCCTAAGGGCATTTTACGAAAACTTAAATATTGTTTGTTTATGCATGAAGGTTGTTAGGAGATACATCATGTACTACTACTGTTTGTTCTCTTGGACTCTCTGTTTGATGTTTTAGGAGATATCTGCAAAAGAATGACTCAATTACTGCTTATTATGCCCTTTGTACTGACAATCCATGCATGGTATAATGCGTTGCAGTTCTGATGGATGACCATAAGGAAGCCGAAGCAATTGCAGAACTCACGAGAGCAATAGATTTCAAGTTGGATCTGCAGCTGATTCATCTTCGAGCAGCATTCTATGATTCGACAGGTGATTATCTTTCAGCCATCAAAGACTGTGAGGCTGCCCTTTGTCTTGATCCCGGACATGCAGATACCCTCGAACTTTATCAAAAAGCAAAAGAACGGGCCAATGAACAACAACCAAACTGAGAAGGAGCTATAGTTTTATGTTTTTTTGTTTGTTTAGATACCGCCTGGCTATTCCATTTGGCGAAAGAGGAATTAGGAGAAAACTTGTATTCAAGAAAGATAAGGAGAAAGGAAAACGTAAGGAAAGAGCAAATGCCCTGTATATAAGTTCCTGTATTTTTTATTTTTTTTTTAGTAATAGTAAATTGGCGAGCTCATGTAGTGAAATTCACGAGAAAATGATCCTCCTATGAGGTGCAAAGTGTTTATTTTTCACACGTCATATGTGAATTTCTCATGAAATTGCAGCCTGTGGTCAATGACTCAATGACCATTAGAGATTTTTATACTGTGATGTTCATTTTTAAAAGTGCTCATTCCTCTTTGTTTTTAGATTTTAGCATTTCTCAAACTTGTGTTCTTTTTCCCGGCTTACACGCATTCAAATTTGAAAACAAGATGTATCGGAAAAAAACATTGAATCCAAACTGTTGGATTGTCCCATGTAAAACTCGTGTTTTTCTACTTGTACTCAGACAGTTGTATTTCCTAGCAGGCCTGTATGGGGCTAGGCCTACTCTTGATAAGCCCAATTTGTGGCCCAAAACAATAGGAGCCCAAATTGAGTCCATAACAATATTTGTCTAGTCTTGGAGTGGCCCAACCAAGCAGGTAGCTTCACACACACGTGCGAAACACTACCTCCCCTAAATTATATGTAATTATATGTACACCTATATATTTTAAAAATTACATCTAGTACTCTTAAAATTTATTTCTAACAAATAAATTTGTCTATTAGTTAAAATGCACCGAATTTGCCGATAACTCTCAATTGACTTATTATTTACTTATGCATGTTAAATAATTTTTTTTATAACTAAATTACTCTCATACGTCTTCACATATTAATGCATATAAGGAGGTTATCTTTATCATTACAAAGGTAGTTTAGTTCGAAAAAAATTATTGGACATACAATAAATTAATAATAAATCAATCGAATGTAAATATAATTTTTTTTAATATCAATAAATTTAGTGAATTTTAACAAATGAAAAATTTATTTATTAGATAAAAATAAATTTTAGAGGTATTAAATATAATTTTTTAAACTACAAAAATTTAATTAAAATTTAGGGGTGAGGAGTGTAATTACCCTTTTAGGAAAGAGTTTAGGGTTTTCAAAAGTCGGTGAATGGGCAGACCGGGCAGCGCAGAGCGAGTTGCCCGTTACTTTTGGTTCAGTATTAAACTACCCTCCTCAAACCCTTCCTCCCGCTTCTTCTTTCCATTCGAAATCCATCTCCTTCTCTCTCCTATACACGCGTTTTGTTTTCTTCACACCCCAGCATTTGTATCTATTTATAAACAGTGTAAGTGTATGCAGAGGAAGGAATCGCTTTTCTGATCGAAAAGTTCAGCGGAACAAGTGTTAGAAGAGAAGGTGAAGGACATAGCCCTAGCTCCTTCAATTGAAATCGAAGTGATTTTTGGATTGCACTTTCCTCGAGGTAGTACTTCGTTTTCTATTTTTTATTTTTTGGCATATTAACTTTAGATCTATTAGTAATTCAGTATTCTAGTTAATTCGTTATATGTTATTCAGGTGTCCTTAATTTGGTTTTGAATTTTATTTATCTATTGGTTTCTGTTTTAGAGTGATTGAGATGGTGTTTTAAGTTGGTTACTGGCTTGTATCTTGTAGACTTTGTTCATCCATGCGTTAATTTGAAGTCCATGTTTTTAAGCTCTACTTACGCTTAAGAATAGTACTGCTTAAGAGTGAGAGATTTCTGTAACTAATTACTGATGACTTAAGGAAAAACGATTGTCTGATGGGTAAAGCAATTTGCTCTCTTATCTATGGTTTTGCTTGATTCATGAATATAATTTTAGTAAGGGCTGGAGTTTGATTATAGCTGTATTGCCCTTTGACTCAGTCAATTTTGGGCATGAATTTGCTGCGATGGACCTTTGCCTCACATTTTCTCCAATCAAAAAATTTCTTTAGATTTTTCAGAATCCTCTCCTCTATATTACATCATTTAATAATTTATCCTCTGCTAATATCTTTTGTAGATTTGATTATCCTTAATGCTTCTTGTTTGTAGGGAAAATGGCATTGGAGATTACCCAGTATCTATTGTCTGCTCAATCACCAGATGCAAAAGTTCGAAACGAGGCAGAGACTACCCTCAGTCAGTTCCGTGACCAAAACTTGTCAGGATTTCTGCTGTCACTATCAGTTGAACTCGCAAATGATGGCAAGCCAACTGAGTCTCGTAGACTTGCTGGTATCATCCTCAAGAACTCCTTGGATGCTAAAGAGGCTGCAAGAAAGGACCATCTTGTCCAGCAATGGGTTGCAATTGACATTTCTTTTAAGTCCCAGATAAAACACTCTCTTTTAAGCACGCTTGGGTCTTCTGTCCGGGAAGCAAGCCACACTGCTGCCCAAGTACTTGCTAAGATAGCTTCAATAGAAGTTCCCCGGAAAGAATGGCCTGAACTCGTAGGATTGTTACTTGCCAACATGACTCAGCCAGATAAGCCTGCATCCCTGAAACAGGCTACCCTGGAAACACTGGGTTATGTATGCGAGGAGATATCTAATGAAGATCTTGTGCAAGATGAAGTAAATGCTGTTCTAACAGCTGTTGTTCAAGGAATGAATGTAACTGAGCAAAACTTTGAGGTCCGACTTGCTGCAACGAGGGCTCTGTATAATGCCCTTGATTTTGCACGGACCAACTTTGATAATGAGATGGAGAGGAACTATATAATGAAGGTGATTTGTGATGCTGCCCTGGCAAAAGACAGAGATCAGACAGGCTGCATTTGAATGTCTAGTTTCCATTGCATCAACATACTATGAGGTACTTGAACCCTACATGCCAAGGATTTTTGAGCTTACATCTAACGCAGTTAAAGGAGATGAGGAAGCTGTTGCCCTTCAAGCAGTAGAGTTTTGGAGCTCTATTTGTGATGAAGAATTGGAGATTCAAGACTACGAGGTTCCTGAGAGTGGGGATTCTAGTGCTCCACACTCTCAATTTATTCAGAAGGCTCTACCAACTTTAGTGCCTATGCTGCTAGAAACTCTACTTAAACAGGATGAGGAGCAAGACCAGGAGGATGGAATTTGGAATCTAGCCATGGCTGGCGGCACATGTCTTGGTCTTGTTGCTAGGACTGTTGGCGATTCTATTGTTCCTCTTGTAATGCCTTTTGTAGAGATCAACATATCAAAGACTGACTGGCGATCTCGGGAGGCAGCGACATATGCATTTGGCTCAATCCTTGAAGGGCCAAGCATTGAGAAATTATCACCTATGGTAAATGCTGGCTTGGAGTTTTTGCTCAATGCAATGCATGATGAAAATAGCCATGTGAAAGACACTACTGCATGGACTCTTAGTCGTATCTTTGAGTTACTGCATTCACCAGCTACTGGTTTCTCTGTGATTACCCTGCTAACCTTCAAAGGATCTTGGTGTCTTGTTGGAGAGCATAAAAGATTCTCCACATGTGGCAGAGAAGGTTGCGGAGCTATATATTTTCTTGCTCAGGGATATGAGGATGCTGGGCCAAGCTCTTCCCTGCTCACCCCTTATCTTCCAGATATCTTGAACAGTTTGATCATCACAGCTGAACGTACAGATGGCAGCGACTCTAAGCTGAGGTCTTCTGCATATGAAACCTTGAATGAGGTTGTTAGGTGTTCAACCTTTTGGAGACGTCTCACATAATTTCCAAACTTCTGCCTGCCATCATGTCTAAGTTGGAACAAACTTTAAATCTTCAAATTGTATCATCCGATGACAGGGAAAAGCAAGGAGATTTGCAAGCCTCTCTTGTGGTGTGCTTCAGGTTTTGATCCAAAAACTAAGCAGTGCTGATGAAACTAAGCCATAATATTGCAAGTGGCTGATCAGATTATGCTGCTTTTCCTGAATGTGTTTGCATGCCGTGTGTCCTGTCCATGAAGAAGCTATGCTTGCTATTGGTGCACTGGCATATGCAGTTGGACCAGAATTTGGGAAGTACATGCAAGAGTTTTACAAGTATCTTGAGATGGGTTGCAGAATTTTGAGGAATATCAGGTTTGTGCCATTTCAGTTGGGGTAGTTGGTGACATTTGCCGTGCGTTGGATGACAAGATCTGCCATATTGTGATGGGATCATGACTCTTCTTCTCAAGGATCTTTCCAGTGGTGAACTACACCGATCAGTGAAACCTCCCATATTCTCCTGCTTTGGGGACATTGCTCTTGCAATTGTGAACACTTTGAAAGTACATCAGTTATGCTTTGCCAATGATGCAAAGTGCTTCTGAAGTGTGTGCGCAGATGGACAACAGTGATGAGGAGATGATGGACTATGGCAACAGCTAAGGCGCAGCATTTTTGAGGCTTATTCTGGAATTCTTCAGGGATTCAAGAATTCCAAGCCTGATCTGATGTACCCCATGCTCCTCATCTGTGCAGTTCCTGGAATTGGTTGCCAAAGATAAAGCAGAGGTATATTGAAAATGCGTCAGTTATTTATTTATTCTTTCTTTTTCTTGTCATAATAGTCAGTATTCTAATGTGCTTCTTCTGATTTTCAGGGATGAGAGTGTAACTAAGGCAGCTGTAGCTGTTTGGGTGATCTGGCAGATGCCCTTGGTTCAAATATAAAGGTTTTTTCAAGAATAGTTCATTCTGCACAGAGTTTTTAGGTGAGTGCCTTCAGTCTGATGATGACCAGCTGAAAGAAACAGCAACATGGACCCAAGGGATGATTGGGCGTGCATTTTCTGTATGTGGCTGAGCATTATCTCTCAGCTGCTACTCTCTGTCCATGGTGTTGTCCTCTTTTCCTTTGTTTTGACAAAGCCATTGTCTCATCTGGGTTCCTACAAAGATGTGGGTTGAAGTCACGTATGCTCAAGTCTTGTGTAATGCCGGTGAAGATGCAGAAATGATGAAATTCTTTTCATTGGCTGCTAATTATGGCAAAATTTTGCTGCTCAATCATGTATGCATCTATGGCCACCATGTTTCGGTGCCCTACTTCTGCCAGTTAGTATTATTCATTCATGAAATGGTACTAGTTCACTTTATAGACCAGATCATTCTTGTGTGAAACTACAGAGTGACTACTTGATTCACTTGCTTATAGTTTCACTGTCCGTACTAAGAATAACTATCCTCTTTTTATTCATCCATCTTATTTTTTATTGACGTAGTCTGTGCTTGGCATTGTGACAACTAGTGCAACAGCTACAGATATATGGTTTTGCTATGAGCAAAACTGATGCATCATTCATTGTTGGTATTGCATTTGTTTCATGGTCATATCTATACTTGAAAAGTCCAAATATACTTATATTTTAGGGTAATTATCAGAATGCAGTATATAATTTGAATCTTGGAGGGGGGGCATACGACACTTCCCAGTTAAAAACGTTTCCGAAATTCATAAAAACAAGGTTCCTTTTTCAAAGAAAATATATATAAATGACAGCATATTGTAAGCTTAATTCTATAGATTCATCTGTATACAGAGTCAGCTTTTCCTTACAGGAATACTTGTAAGAACTTTACTCATTTATAGAGAGCTTCATTCCCTAGCAGCAATTCGAATATCATTTTTTTCAGAGTATAAAGAGCTGTGTGCTGAAGTTTGGCAAAATCTGAAACTCTTCCGATTCTGAATCAACCAGTAAAGCTTCTGGTATCCATCAGGATCTGGAAATAATGTGGGCGTAGAGCAACTCATTCCAAGTATCAGGCACTCCAGGAAGACACCAATGCAGACAATCAGCAAATGTAGCAGGATCGGCTTTCTCCTCAGGTGTCAAAAGTTTGCCTTGCCGAATGGTGTAAACTGAGGTATGACCGTCTTTTCTGTACTCCGATAGGGTTGTGATATCGACCAGGGTCACTGGGATATTTGTTGCTTTTATCACATTCCTTGTAATATCTAGGAGCCTCCTGTCGGTGCCCATGTCTAATGCCATGGATGTGTTCAAGATTGGGGTCGTTTCACGTGCACAGGCAACCCCGTCCAGGTCGTTCCAGTTTGAGCTCCTACACATTGTGGGCCATGTTTAAATTGATGAATATGGACCTTCTTGCTTAATGCAAGTGGAAGTTACAAGAATTCGAGGGCAATTACTGTTGGTGAACTGGAGACATGCTGATGAAGAAGGCAGAGGTATGATTATGATCAACATTATGCATTAGCCAGTTGGCCCATGTTGTCAGAACTCTTTCATATGCTGTGGCACGTTCGATCTCTTCATATTCTGCTGATCCTTGTTCGAGTGATCCCTGTCTGTTCATCAAATCCCAACCATCACTAGTACGTAAACTTGTACATAGTGTATACAAATACATACGTGATATATACATACAAGACTTTAATGGTGTGACTGTTCATCCACCATATGTAGGTGTTGAAGACAAGAAAATCAGCTGGCTTCCAATGGATTCCGTGCTTGGAAATGGATTCAGGCATTATAATTCTTTGCGAAATGCTGTGGTTTCTTGGGTCGTCCGAATTTGACTCTACCAGAAATGGCGCCCAGTAAAACTCAACTGTCGCATTATAGTCCTACATTATATGCATCTAAACTTGCTCAGACAATGTAAGTTATTGAAAACAACTACGGAAAATTTCCTGTGAGAAAACGAAAAATCTGTTCGTACAGCTAAAGATTCTGTCAGTTTGCATCATATGAGTGCATGTTTGACAAAGACTAAAGTCCCGCTGTTTTGCAACATTCTCACTAATCAGAATACGGAAAAATAATTGTAATTCTAAGGAAATTCTAAATATTTTGGCCAAATCAAAATTAATTATATAATAAATGTAATATATTTGTAGTGTAATCAATCATATAAAAAGTACTTCACACTTGATTCAATTTCGTCGAATCTGATTTAGGTATTTTTGCTTAATTCTAATCCACAAAATGACAATCCATTCATTGCGGGATTTGTGGTGGACCTGAAAAGGCCCAGACCACAACCCATCAACCTCAAATCCTGACCTCAAATTTCTGTAATTTGTGTGTGAGGTCTACCATGTTCAGAAATCAGTCCACCGACAGAACTGTAACTAAAATCATGGAACAGAACACAACCAGCATACAAGTAAAGGGGATTGATTCCATTGAAGAAGCAAAAAACCTGAATAGAGAAAACGGAAAGTGGGGCTCCCATGTTCCAAGTTGCTCTGCCGGGAGGAATAGCGGAGTGGAGCAAGCAAATCATGGACTCCCACTGATTCCGGTTCACTGAATCCCCCACAAACAAAAGCCTCTTCCCCCTCAGTTTCTCCAACAACACTCTTGCTTCAAACCTCATTCAACCAATACATTTACTACAACATTAGTTGTTTGTTCATTAATGAATAGATTGTTGGATAATGACAATACTTACTTGGGCAAAGAACAGTGAGTGGGCTGCCATCTCCACTTCTGATACAGCGTATCTTCTCTTCCATTTCTAACACAACTGACTTGAGCAGTCAAGAACCCACACTCTTCTTCTCTGTATAAAGGCCTGGTGGTATTATCAAACACCCATTTTCCCTTAGACAAATCACAGCCCTTTAATGGCAATTCAATTTCAATCCCAGCTTCTCCATCCCTCTCAAAATCAAGAATATGAAGATGAGGCCAATTGAGAGTGAGTTTGGAGATCAAAGTTGCATCTTTGGTGAATACAAAAACACAAAAGAGAGAGAGTGAAATGAGTGTGATTATTAGAAGGGAAAGATTACATTTTCTATGCTTACTTATCTTGTACTTCATGGAGGGAGATTGTGTTCTTGGTGTTTTGGGGGAGAGTGGAGAAGAATAGATAGATAGATGGACAGGTAGCAGTGCACCTATTTTATTGACAACACTGAGTATGAATATGAATGCATGTATGGTTGATAGTTACAAGGATTTCTCACACCTATATATATATCAGGGCAATAATGAGGTACTCCACTAAACTTTGTCCTTAGTTTTTATTGAACTTTTTGGGCCATGTCTAATTAACCCCCTTACATATCATTTTCTGTTCTCTCAGTTTTATAATTTTGGAAGGCCATCAGGATCAGAAATCCAACTTCTTCATATGAGCAACTTCCCTGTTAGTTGTATTATCAAAGTGTTTTTAACTTATAAGTGAGGTGGAAGGTGTCTGATATGAGCAGATTTATGTGTAGTTTTACTGATTATGGTTGTGAAAGTTGGGGGAGAGTAGAGAAAGAAAACAAATGGTTATGTGTGCTGTAGCTGTGATGGAAGCATTTATGAGAGCAGGTGCTGTAATTATTATACACACAATCATACCCATTCTGCATAAAAAACAAATCAACTTCACTCCACTCATCAAAATATAAATGAACAAAGTTACATATTAACTGTACTATTTTGTAAATTTCCCAAAAAATGATGTTCTGTTTTGTTGCGAATTAAACTACTATTAAGAGATGTTAATCCTTATTATCTTAAAAAGAAAAGAAAGAGACAAAAGCTTGGAGCAACAAAAACAATTCCCACGATGTAGAATGCTTTTGGCAAATTCAACAAATTAATTAATTTGTTTGAATTTTTCTATAAATCTTTAATTCCAATAAATTCCTTCACTACATGCATGGACTGTTGTATTGCTTTTAAGCAATTTGAGTGAAATGTTTTCTTTAACTTTTCCAGCAACGAACTCTCACCACTGGAATACCATTCCATTCCATCACCATTGCCTTCTTCTTCTCACCTGCAAATCCAATCCTCACCCCATCTTGACCCTTCACCATTTCCTTGGCCTCTACCAAACTTGCTTCACTAAATTCCCACCCCTCCAACCCCACCTCAACTTCACCACATTGCTTCTTCTCCTCCCATTTTCGATCCCACGTGCCCGAATGAACAAACGGTGCCACGAACAAGCTTTCTAAGGCAATTCTTGCTTCTCCGAGATGGCCTGGAAAATTGGACTCCATGGACTCCAACAAGGCTTGATAATGCGTAAAATTGTTGTTCAAGAATGAAGTGTAGCTACTAGAACTTGTAATGTTGTGCCATGCATCTCCATCACCGTAGGTTATGATGCCCTTGACATGGTGTAGGGAATTCTTGGCCACACTTAGAAACTCCAAAACATCATTTCTACTCCTAATTCTTGCCATATGTGGAAGCCCCACATGGCAATTGAATACATACCATGATTTCCTCCCACAGTCTCCTTTCTTCATGTTATTCATCATACTTTCTAAGTTTTGCAATCCCACTTCCTGTATTTCCATTTTTAGGCCATATGAATCTGCATGATCACATAATCTCCTCTTTGTGTCCTCAAATCCCCATGTGGAGGGGCTCGTTTCATCTTCTTCATTGAACTTCACCGACGTTAATCTTATTTCCTTATGTTGATATTGATGGCCTCCATAAAGGGTGTCCATTGAACCCTTCTCCAATGTCAAAATCGATTAAGTGTATGATCTCAGCATCCCAAGGCAAGGCTTCTAGGATGGCCAAAATGGCCACGAAATGAGCAAACTTCCCATACGGGAACATCTGGTAAAATGCCATGAAGGCTGGGTAGAAGTTCTTAGTAGACTCTTGTTTAATGTAATCTGGTTGCTTGCTCAGGTGTTGGAACATGTAGTACAAGACACGTTCCGTTGTTCCACCAAACGGATTCACTTTCTGGATTATGTGCCGAGAAATCACTTCTGCTAGCTCAGTCTCTTGATTATCCATCGCTTCAGCATAAGCCAAGAGGAGATGGATTAGGCAGAGTTGGTTGCCTACTTCCATGCCTTCAGACGGAAGAACTAGTGGTGGATGCATGTTTGTCTTGTCCATCAATGTTTCACATACTTCCATGGCACGATCATGATTCCATGAACGGCATCCATCATCACTTGTCAACTGCTGAGAACAATAACTTTCTCCACTCTCTGCAGTTTCATTTACAGATTGTGGGATGCTATTGACATCAGCAGCATTGAAAATGCAATCAAACTCATCAAAATCCATAAAAGAATCATCTGCTGCAGAAATATCATGCATTGCAGAATTGGCATGTAATTCATCAAAATGGACAGGAAATTCCATGCACTCATCAGAGAAGATAGTTTCAAGATATTGCACGGAGGATGAGATTTCAGGGGAGTTCTCCGTGAAGGAAAACAAAGGAGAAAACGTCTGTTCTGCTGCGGCATCATTCATGTAAAATGGATTAACATCGTTGAAATGTATCATTGAGGGTTGATAGATCTCATAAAGACTCATTTTTAACAAGAATTAATGGAAACTTCACTTTGAAGCCAAGAGGATGACATGATTATACGTCGGGCTCGATATATAAGGACCTCAAAAGGGCAGAAAACATTTGCAACTAGTCCGAATTGGGGCATCTAACTTCTTGGCAGTTTGTAAAGGAAGGTATTCTCAGCTTTAATGATTAAAAAATTTAAGGATATGTATTTGAAGTTGTTGATCTTCTTTTTTTTCTTTTTACGTATATATATATATATATATATATATGTATTCGTTAATTCGTATTAAACTGACATGGTATGTGCATGAATTAGCCAAATACAACATTAAAAAGTGAACTTATTTTTCATCTTATCTGGAGAGATTGTTTTATCCCGGGCTGTGTTCTAAATAATAGATCGTTTTTCAAGTCATTACCAGGCAAATTTGTGGTCTTTGTTCCATGAAATTATAGACTGCATTGGTCTGCAAAACATTCCATGTGTCCAAAATACTGAAACCTCAGCCATGTGCGGTAGTTTCTGGCTGTGACAGAACAAAAAACAACATAGCAAAAGGACAGAGTAATTCGCTTTCAACCTCAATTTCATGGAAAATTTTGTAAGACGAAACTCTATCTTCAATCATACGCCAACATTATCATAATCATAGTTCTTCCTGTCCTCATTAAAAGCATTACGTCTTCAACTGACGTGTGTAATGCTAAAGAAATATTTTACCTCACGATCAAGAACTGTGTCTTGTCCTTACTGAAGGTCCAATTTCTTTGAAGGCCGTATCCATTGAAAAGCCAGTTTTTGGAATGTTGAGGTTGGTTTATTTGTTGACTTGTTATACGGTTATTTTTGTCATCCTGGAATATTACCAGGATTAAGAATTCCTGAATTCAACTGTTTCATACGCTTGTAGAGATGACTTCAATCCTATGTAACATGTCTTAAATCCAAAAGTCAAGTCATTTTATTTGCGCAGGAGGGAACTAATCCTTTGTCCTGCAAATTACAGAGAAAGTACTGCAAGAAAACAGGAAGTCAAAAGGCTCCAGATTACTTAGACGATGCATTAACATGGTTGAATTTAGATATATGAAACACACAGTTCACACACTGCATGAAATTGCCTTCAAATGGATAAAGATGAAGTCTTCTAGGTGAAGAGAGATAATAGATAATACAATGTACTTGATTCCGTAAGATCATGAGGAGATCCTAATTTCTGGCCGTCAAGAAAGGGAATCAACCACAACAGGAGTCAATTCAGCAGTTTAAAAAAGAATCAGAATCTGTCCTTTTCTCTGTAGAACATCAGATATGAAGCTCTCATTACATCAACTGATCAGTGTCTGTAGGGTTTAAAATATGATGTCCCCAGATGCCATCCAAGGAAATATCTCGCAACAGTTCCCAGAAATTCATGCAAGTAGGATATATGGTTTTGGATGGTACAACCTCGTAAGTAATGTTGGAGCATGTCACTAAAAATTATTTATAAATACTGATAGATCATCAGGTAGGAAGGCTGGCTGTTGATAAGAACGAATAATGTCGCTATCTGCTCGATTATTTAATCCGAATCTGCAAATGTACGTCTCGTCAAATGACTGAAAAAGCCCCACGACGTACAAGCAAACAACAAAAACGACAGCCTCCATGTTTTAATATGCTACTACAAACTTGTTTTCTTCGCTTTGTGATCTGATTGGGCTCTTCATTAGAAAGACAGTGAGACAGTTTGGTTAATCACCATTATTATAACCATAACAATAAACCTTAAACAACTGTTCATTTGATCACAACATCTCAAAACGACTGAAGACTGCTGAGCAAATATGTTTAATTCTCCAACTGAAGTTGTACGTGATTCTGCTTCATTCACAAGATTCAAATAGATTCTGATAGAACGCCTGCCCGAATAGCCCAGATTTACATATCAAAAGTGTCTTAAAATCTTTGCTCTGATCTCACTATACTAGACTTAACAGAATACATTAAAGGGGTTCTGATTTTCCTTTTAACTCTCAAAGTTTTACTGCTAAATTGTTCTTATTCCTGAGGGACTTGCATTAAACAAAAGGAATGAAGTGAATTGATTTCCTCTATTTGTCTTCTCTAAATGACTATAGTGAAGAAAGAATAACTGCAAGCTTCCCTATCACACAAAGCTACTTGGATAGGTATTCTTGGAAAGTTTTGTCTCCAAATATGATCTAATTCTATGGTGTTCTTTCACCATGAAGAAGACCCTGGGACCCAAACGGACGGCTAATCTCCAGCCATCCGTTCAAGTTAATTATGTACCTTGAAAGGCATAGATAGTAGTTTTTAAAACTCTGTTAATCAAATAGTGACATAATGAAGCCGGTATTTCAACATCCAAGAAATTTGCAAGAAGGAAAGAAGACTTCTCGGGGAACTTTACCATATTATATTCTTTATAATATACTACCAATAGAGTAGTCTTTCATCTCTATTTTATTTTATTTTGTGTCAACATCTACTGCCAAGTTATAATATATATATAAATGATACCTGCATCACAGAACAATACCCTGCTCCCACCTGCAAAGAACCCACCAGAACACGATGCAGTCAGAGCTTCTTCTTCCTCCCATGTCAACCTTCAACTTCAGATGCTCTGCTCTTAATCATAACACCTCTTATGATCAAGAAATGGATTTTTGTGGTATTGATGACTGTGATTTTTCCTGTTCATTCACCTCTCTTGAAGAGTCCTCTGCGATTTCTTCATCAAACTCATATGTACCAACCATGTTCCCAGATGAGTTTTTTAATCTAGAAAATTTGGTTGATGATATCCAAATCTATCCAACTATGGATGGGTTAGAGATTATTCCAACTGAAGAAATTGAGGATATCTGTGAGTGGATAAATGGGAATGATGCTGAAGGAGATGAATGGAGTCCTTGCCTTTCTTTAGAATCTGGCCAGAACTCCATAGTATCTCCTTTCATGGATGAGATGTCACTAGAATTGCCAGTGGATGATATGCAAGTAGATGATCAATTGACTCTCCTCCATCTAATGAGGGCATATGGAGAAGCCAGGAATAATGGAGAGAAAGAGTTAGCTGAGGTGATTGTAAAATCAATAAACGAGAAAACCAATCCCCTCGGCAACACCATGGAACGTGTGGCATACAACCTATTCCAGTCCACAGAAAACCAAGGTGAATATCTAAGACAGGAGTCGAGCAAGAACTTTGTAGCTGCATTCAAGGCATTATACCAGAGCATTCCAAATGGGAGGTTTGCTCATTTCACAGCTAACTCGGCTATCCTGGAATCTGTCCCAGATGATGCAGCAATGATACAGATAGTAGACTTCGACACGGGAGAGGGTATTCAATGGCCTCCACTGATTGAGGCCTTGAGCGGGAAGAAAAAGGCCCTGAGGCTCACATCAGTAAAATCAGAAGAGGAATGCACCAGTTCCTGTTGGAACTTTGAGGATGCAAAGAAACGGCTTCTGGCACATGCAAGACAATATGGTGTAAAACTGCAAATAGAAGAAAGAAGCATTGAGGATTTTGCTTGTGAACTTATGAGAATGAAGAAAAGAGGACAAGGCCGAGAATGGCTGGTTTTCAACTGTATGGTGGGACTACCACACATGGGGCGGAGAAGGTCAAGAAGCAGCGTAGCGCAGTTTGTGAAAGTGGCCAGGGAGTTGTTAGCCAATCTTAAAGGAATCCTGACATTTGGAGATGGAGAAGCAGGGGAGAGTTTGAACACTTGTTGCAGTTACACTTCATATTTTGACAATCTTCTAAGACACTACCAAGCTATTTTTGAGTCATTGGAGGGGAATTTCCCAGTTTATCTTGCGGAAGCAAGAACAGCCATGGAAAGTCTTTTTTTAGCACCATTCATGAGTCCAACTGGTTGGTCCACGGACTGGGAGGAGATGACAAAAAGTCGTGATCAGGCAGAAACCCGGTTGGAGGGCCGCAAGCTGAGCCAGGAGAGCTTGTTTGAAGCGAAGCAGATAGTGAATGAAAGAGAGAATTCATACAGGGTCACAATTGAGAGGCTGAGAGAGAACGAGATGGTCTTGAAATGGAAGGAGACGCCACTAGTAAGAGTTTCCACGTGGGTGTGAAGACACTCGGAAACCGGCATTGGCGGCCTCGGACATGTAAAGGCTTATGTTTCTGTAGAAAGTGCTTAACATAGTCGATTCTAGTTTTGTATGATTGGCGATGTAAGACACAATACACGAACATGTAAAGGGGGAGAGAACAATTGTTCATAATGTTGGCGTACCCTGTTCAGGATCTTTTTCTTGATCAAAATAAAGTTTAGAAAATGCATACGACTGAGACAGAAGAAAACAATATAAAAGTAAACCACAGTAATGAGTATTTTGTTGGATAGGATATTGAAATTTAACCGCATTTAGACTTACACATGCCATTTCTGATTGGGTTATGATGGGTTCAAATGGTCAGGAAAGGTTGATAGACAGTCCAACCGGTCACCCTCTTCTAGCAAAACACCGGATATATGATAGTGGGTTCAGAAGGTTCCCTCTCAGTCCGATGAAGGAACAACATTAAACAAATTGGCCGTGGGAAATGCACAACTTGCAGAATACAAGGACGATAAAACATTGGGGCTAAAGTTGGCATATAAAATCCTATATCAGATTTCCAGAACTGGGACAGTGAGTATCTCTATACTTCAAGGTGGACTAATACCTTTCCAACAGGTCATTCACAAAGGTCCATCAGTTCCGTGCTCGAAACAGGAAACAAAGTACCTATATACCTAAAACTCTCCGTGTGGATCTTTCTCACACCTAAGCTACATAACAATAGTAATAGTAGAAGGTGGTACTGGTATCACATTTTTCGTTTTTCTTTTTCAATTTATACTTCTTTTATAATTAAACAAGAATTATGAATAATGAGCAAAAGCTCCACAGATATTACACTTGTATGTAATGTTAGCTGTTGCATGACAAAGTTCTCAAAGGCTCGCCCAACTGAGATGTCTTATCCGGATAAACATTTCCTCTTATTCCGTGTTTCAACCTCTTCTAACCTGGGTCCAAAGACAGGTAGTCAACACTATAAATTATGTCCGTGTTATGCCCCCAATAGTAAAATTAAAGTGGCACTACCAACTAATCATAATAACGCAAAATGATATAGTAGGATCAACACCTAGCAATGAGATAAGAATCCTCAGTACCAAAGCAGGACTCAACTTTTCAGTTTTGTAATAGTATGAATGCATGAGCATGAGATATCTAATGTTGTTCTCGATCATGTAACAGATGTAGCTCAGTAAGGAAAAAGGACCCACTCTTCGCCTGTCAAAATTTTGCGTTTATAGAGATGGTCAGTCTTGACTTATCTCAAGTAATGTCCAAAGACTCCCATGCCTTTCTTGGTGGAGAAAACCAACCGGCAATTTCCAAAAAGTCTTTATTGCATTTTTAGAGCAAACAGCAGAATATAAATAAAAATGAAAAAACAAACATGGATCTATTTGTTAAAAGTAGGGCCCCAAGCAAGGGTTGAGCAGGCTGGCATTGACATCAAGCCGGTGAGTGCTCAAATTTATAAGTTCTTACAAGCATCCACTTGTGTCAGCTGAATCAACCAAGTCCAAGATAAACCAGTTTTCAGTGGGGACACAGTATCCATCATAAAGTGTGGACTAGTTTCATGAATCACCAGTACAAACTAACCTATTTGAAGTATATGGAAACTTGAGGAATATCAATATCATTGTCTTCATCATCCTCACAAGCAACTACAACATCAAAATGACGCCTGTATGGAGGCAGCTCAGCCTTCGCAACATCTCTAACCAGATCCACCATCTTTCTATCCATACGTTCTTTGTGCCGTGGAAACATGCTGTTGTAGAGCAAGCAACTTCCAAAAGATATGCTGTAAGCATTTAAGCCTTTGTTTTTAAGCCATTGCAGCAGCTCTCTCAAAGTTGGATTGCCCTTCAGAATCCATCTATCCCAGACGGTCCAGCTCATGTCCTGATGCTTAATAAGTTTAGGAGGAACTGGCTCTGCCATTGAGAACAAAGGAAGTGCAAGGTTTGCAAATGTATTTCGATAGTCTTCCAGTTTGTGATTTCCGTCAAGAACCTTGTACAGCTCAAGGCAAACAAGACCAGTGGCCATAGCTGTGGAGGTTGCAATTGCAGGGATTATTCTACCTGCAATAAACTTGGCCTTGAGCTTATCAACTTCAGGAATACTATAATTTCTGGCCCTCATATTGGCAAGACCAGCAATCAGGTCCATATGATAGTTGGTATCGTCATCCTGCAAATTGGTGGTAATCAGCAGCGGAAGCTAACAGACCAGAGAAGTTCATACTTCTTTCTGATCCAAAGAGAAACTCAAAAGCAAACCAACTGACCCCTGATATAGACATGTTGTATAGTCACAGTAATGCCTATGCTTAATCACTTCATGCGGTCAAGGAGTGTGATGAGAGCTTGGATTTGACATAGTTCAGTGTTTAATATGTGATGTGTTAACTTGATTCAGTTATGACAAAATAGATAAGCACTTGATTCAGTCATGGTTGTATTACACAGAGGAGCATATTCTTAAAAAATCTACCTCTCCTTCATTCATAATTTCTCTAGGTGATCTTACTTTCAACAAGTATACAAATATCAGACAGTTTGACTGATTCATTTAATTAGAAATTAAAAAGGGAAAAATGTTCTGCCACAACACCCAACTACAGCCGCATCAATCAGAAGAGAAGTTTCTAAGCATACAAGTACTTAGTGATTTCGCTCAGAACAGTGGATTTTCAAATGTTTCCAGTCACCACCAGTATTGAGAAGAATACCATGCAATCGGTATATCTAATGATGAATAGAAAAGATGGGTGCACATCCACGTCGTCATGTAAAACATATTCGAGGGAAGAAAAGACGTACCTTTTCAAACTGAATAGGATTCATCTTGTAACCTGGAGGTAACTTATTCCTGCACATCTCTAACTTCATGACCAACTCATTGATGACAGCAGCATCATCAATGGACGCTGTCGAAAGACTAGTAGCTTTCTCATCTGTCACAATTTTCACATCTTTCCTTGGCAGGAAGTCTGGAACAGTAACTTTGTCAACAGCATCAGCCAACTTCTCAGAAGACTTCACCCAGTCTGGGATGGGGATGCCAAAAGTTTCTGCTCGTAATACAGCTCCTGCCATTAAAAAGTTTAGGTGGCTCAAATCTTTGTTGGAGAACTCAAGTGGGCGTGGAAAACGCTTGGGTGCAGACCAAAATGGAGCTCCACTACTAGTAACAGCATCCTCTGGGAATGTATATGTCAACTGCTTGACCCGGTTGGCAAAATAGTCCTCAAACCTGGATTTAGTGAAAAGTGTACATTAGGAACTTTTGGAAGAAAATATGTTCAGAAATAATAATGATAGAAAGTAAGGTATATACTTCAAGCGAGCCCATGTAATGCAGTCCTGGAATGTGTCGCATCTTTCCCTGTCAAGGCATTCAATGACCCGTTCTAAAGTGTCTCTGGCCTGTGCATCACCGGCGCTTTTCATAGACGAAATATATTCACTTGGATTACTTAGGTATGCATTAACCTCAGTTGGCGTCTTCTCAAGCAAGCCTTCAAATTCTGACCTAGCCCATGTCAAGCAATGGTCAATGTTGTGGGGGAACGAATGCACTGTACACATAGGTGCCTGCTTTTCAGGTGGGTCCCTTGATGCACCATAGTTTTCAGTTAGGTGAGGAATTACCATCTGAGTATTGCACTTGGCACCCAAGGTTCCTGACTCCAGGAGTGCTTTTTGGAAGTACAAACACCTCTGATCAATGTAAAGCCTCGCATTTACATTATCCAGAGCATTGATGACTACACTCAAATTCTCCCAAAAGGTGTCATCAAAGACATTTTCAGTCTCAGGGCTCGCTCGGTTTTGCAAAGCTTCAACATGAAGACGAGGATTGATTAAAGAGGCAGCTGCAGCGGCAACTGTTGACTTTGCCTGACCTATGTTCCAATCACGGAACAGAAACTGCCGGCTAAGGTTGCTCTTTTCAATAACATCATCATCTGTAATAGTCAACTTTCCTCCATCACCACAGCAAACTCCCATCAGCGCCAGATTTTTCAGAAATTCACAACCCAGTGCACCAGATCCCACAACAAAAACTTTCGCATCCTCGAGTTTCTTCTGCAGCTTTGACCCAAATACAGAGATTTGAGCATCATAACGAGAATTCAAGGGCCGCAAGTCATTGGGATCCAAGGGTTCTGATGGAAGAGATTCCACAGAGTCGAAATAAAAGAACTGTCAAACAAAAAATCAAATAAATTAGAGTTCAGTAATTGACTAGGTTTAACTCAAAAGATGAACAATTACAACCCTATATTACAGAATATGTATTGATCAAACCCAAGGACCATGACAAAACATCACTTATTTCTTCCCATTACTGTGTGTATCATGCCCATCATCCCGAATACCATGAAACTTACAAGTTACAACATGTCTTAAATCACACTGATACTGGAAACTGACCTGAAAAAGTGGGTGAAATTTCCCCGAGCAAGCCTTAACAACTTCCTGTCCGACGATACCACCAAACATAGCAGCCATTGGGTTTAAGACGGCCCTAGCACCAAAAGCAAAGTTCCTAAGAAGTTTCTGGTCAATTTCTTCCAGTCTACCATCGGGCAGGCTACTGTTAATATCAGTAAGAAGAGCTATTAATTTTTGGGCGTCGTCTTCTGATCCAGCAAGAGGGAAGCGCCCCACTTCCACTTTGAACTTATCTAATGCTTGAAATGCCAAATGAAGGAGAGGTGGGCGATCAAATTTGGAGAAGTCACTCAGGAGAAAATCACCAGGGTCCTTAAGTGCCTGTCGCAGTGGCTTGAAGTTCAACACTTTAGGTTCCTTTACTTGTGTGACAATACCACCTCTCTCATACACAGCATAGTTTGTGGTGTCCTCTTCAATGGTGAATGAGTAAGGCCTGGCATTCTTTATTTTTCTGGGTTTCCCATCATTCAGTTCGGTCATCCCTCGCAATTCAGAAAACACAACTAGATCACCATCCTGGAACTCCAGCCTCTCATCATCAACACAAGCCACAAGGGCAGGATTGTCATTGCTAATAGAGGCAATAATGCCAGTGTGGGGATCCTCGCCATCAACATCAAAAACTGTAAACTCAGGGCCAAAATCACAGAACACACTACCAAAAAGACCCCGGACTTCAGATTTGATGAAAGCAATTGGAGGTTGATGTTGGTGGCAATAATCATCATATTCAATTGCTTTCTCTAAGCTGATATCAGTAAATACAACAACCTGGAGAACATTCAAACAGTCAAATCCAATTACACTTTCAGCAAACACCAAAAGACCAACACAAGAAGTGGATATAACTTTAGCGAATTAATATAAACCAGATATAAAGAAGGCACTGCAGGATTATATGACACATAACTTAGTGAAAAGGGAACAGCGTTCTCAGTAATGTTGTGCAAGCGATTTGTTTTTCCCCATGTTTTAACAAATTGTATCTGCAAGTATTCAATTTCTCCTGCACATTAAGGCAAAATACTGACAACACAAATGTAAAACTGAAGATGCGCAAGCATCAATGATAATCAGAGGTTGTGACCAAAAAGAACACCATTATCAAACTGAACACTTCACACAGAAAGGAAATAAGCAAGCTTCAGGAACATAATGATAGTTACTCAGCAAGCTATATAAAATCTGTTACAAAAAGGAGCTGAAATAACATAGAAGAAATTAAGCCTGCACTAAAGACCAAATGCAATTAGTGTACCTGAAAATCAGAGAGTTGCTCTTTAGTCAACTCACTAGTTAAGGTAGCAATGATCACTGAATTGTTGAGTTCCTGCAGTTTCGGGACAGAAGCAAGAGCCCTATTCTTCCCCAAATCTTCTTCCGAAAAAATAAAACTGCTGGATAGATCCCATAACTCCACAGTACCCTCATCATGCAGGGTAACAGATTTAACACCAGCAAGAATAAGGTTCTTTGCTGTGAAGAAACATAGGCACAATTATATGATGGCTTCCAACATACAGAAACCAGCACCAAAATCATCATACATGTCCAATAAATTGCAACCATTTTAAAATTTGTAAAGTAGAACAAGTATGCTTAGAAACCGTAATCAAGTGCACCTGCGTCTAACATGAAACAATTACATACTCAAGGGAACTCCTCAAGGAAAAAAATATAATAATCTAAAATACTCCTGTCTTATTCTTCATGAGATATCAACCAATTACATATTGACGATTCACCTTTTTCCTTTGTATTTTTACTCTACAGGACTTGGGCAAAGGCTGTTCCATAATTTTAGAAGCTGCTACAACCTACTAAATGGCTAGGAGTTGGTGGTCACAGATTTGACTTGTCACTAAATTAGATACTAGGGATTAAGTGGTCTTACTCTTTCCAAACTCACAGGGACAGCAAGAAGGGAATGACTCATGCACTTCACTATTGGATGCAGTTTAGTATCAGAATTGGCTAAAGAAAAATAGCTTGATCAAAATTAAGAGAACAGTTTGGTACATACAATAAATGGAATCATCTATGATTTGACAAACATAAGCATAAAATATAAGAACACAAAGTCGCATTCACATGACGGGTGATATATGTAAGCAAAAAAAAGATAGCATTTCAAGAAATAAGTACCTGTGTGCTGAGTAAAAATGCTATATGCAATTATCCATCACAAGCTTGCATCCATAATTCAATACAAATATAAAACAAAATTTATCTGAGCTTGTCTCAAGATACTTACATATAAGTGCAGAGATATACCAATAATTCCTCACAAGAACTGAACATCAACTAAAAACCATACAAACACCAAGTGTTGCACATCTATATTACATATGCATCACAAACACCAATCCAATTCATAATATACATACATTACAAATATAAATGAGAAGCTACAATCAAAATACATGCATACATGTGCAGATGTACAGCTCGATTGATCCTAAGCATACATCTATTCCGGAAACACCACACTAAGAAAAGTCTCGGACATAATCTATACATGTATGTAATCACAGTCCTCTATCTGTTTTGATATAAGTAAATAGATCGATTTACAATTTGAAACTAGTATATACAGACACGAGCTGGAGATAAATACACATATATATACAAGCAAAATTCGTTACCTATTTCAGCACCGAGGCCTTGCATGCCGGAAATGAGAATATTAGAAGCAAATAATCGTCGCATAGTCTCGCGTCCGTACACGGCGAGCTGACGGCTGTGCAGATCCTCGTCGATCTCCGGCGGCTGACCATCACCGATCGGCGCCTTGCCGTTACTGCCGTTAACACTCCCTCCTCCTGCCATATTAACCGTGGATGATGCGGCGACTGACGTTGCGGCAGCGGATGCGAAATTAGCGCAGTGCTTCTTGGTCAACTCGGAATCAACAACTCCTAGCTCCGCTCCAGCTGTGGTTCTCTTCACAGGAAGCATAAAGTCCAGTGAACTGTTTGAATTCACCATAATTTTGACTCAACGATTAAAACAATCAAGCTCAAAAATAGATTCTAAAACAAAAGGGGAAGGGGAAGAGGGAAAATGTATTCAGAGGAAAGAAGAAAATAGGAAGGAGAGAGAAGATAAAAGAGGGGGGAGAGAGAGAGAGAGAGAGCATACCCAAAAAGGAAGTGATGTTTTGCGTGTGGAGCGATGATTAGGGTTTGAGGGGGTTCGGGGAGGGAAATGGATGTGGAGGTGAAATTTTTGGTTTGGGAGAAGGGGTATAAATCAGGCTCGGGGTTGGGGTGGGGTGGAATGGGCATTGGCAAAGCGTGGGACCTAAGGCGTTGTTTGGCGGTGGCGAAGCAAAAGAAGTAAAAATAGAATTTGCGTCGACAGAAAGATTCGAACCTGCGCAGGCAAAGCCCAACAGATTTCGAGTCTGTCTCCTTAACCACTCGGACATATCGACGGATGTGGGACCAGGGGAACGTGGCCTTCAAATCTCAAATGGACGCAAAATAAAATAAGTTAAAATTATAAAATACGTCGACAGCAGGATTCGAACCTGCGCAGGCAGAGCCCAACAGATTTCGAGTCTGTCTCCTTAACCACTCGGACATATCGACATTGACGATTATCTTTAATCAGGTTTGTGAATTTCAATTCAAGAAAAATATTTTGAAAAAAAACCATCTGAAGATAATTTAAAATCCATCAATATTGAATAAAATATAATTTAAAATTCTTTAAATTTAAAAATAATCAATTAGGTTCAAATGAATTTGTTAAAATTTTTAAATTCATAATTTGATTTTTTTTTTTTTTTTTTTGGTATTGTTTCCTATCACTATATCCCAAATATATAATTATTCGCTCATTGCTTAAAAAAACAAAATAATCACTCATTGCTTGATTAAAATGTATGTATAGCATGTTGTCCGTGTATTGTGTTACCTTTCAAATTCAAATTATGTTAATGGTATACTTGAGTTGATGTATTTCCAATGAACTCGAACAATTATTCCAAACAATTCTATATTAAAATAATTTGAACTAGATTGATATTCAAAAAATACAATTCAAAATAAAATTGAAGGGATTAAAATCACGAGACGACAAAATAATCCAAATATATCTAAAAAAATTGTCATTAAGAATTCAAAATTCATAATTTTAAAATTTTCAATCTAAATACAACTTAAAAGAATAAAATCTCTCATTTTAATTTACAGACATTGATTAGATCACATTGCATCATATTAAATTTGAGCCACTTCTTGATTTTGTTTATGAGCATTGAATCCATTGATTGTGTTTGTATCGAATTTTACAAAAGTGAAAAAGTATGTGATCTCGTGTTTCCATTATGAACATTAATCATAAAATTCTTGCCAAATATTTTGTGAATTTAAAAAATTGATAATGAGAGGTTTCAATTTACGTGGATTATTTCGAGAGAGCATGTTGATAGAGGTGTGCTAGAAGATTTGAGGGTGATAGTAATATTTGACATTTATTGTTATAGTTTTCTTAGCCATTCATAGTTTCCAATATACAATAATTCCTATTTAATTAGACGAGTCAATTCATATAAATGGGTGGGGAAATATAATAAGTTAAGGTGTTTCAGATTTTTAAATTTATTTGTATGGTATGTTTAACATGTAATTATGTAGCCAATTGTATTTTTTTTTAATATATACGGATTTTAAGTTATTATTAACTGGACAATGATTTTGTTAACTTTGGAGGTGTTTGGACTAGCTTATAAACTCTTTAAAATAACTTACAAAATATTTATAGTATTTGATAATTTTTTCAAAAAAGATGCTTATAAAATAAAATAAAAAAGACAACAAGAGCTTATAATTTGAATAACAATAGTAAGGAGTTCTTAACATATTTTAAGTCTTTTAACATATTAGTTTATACACATATCATTACTAAAACATGTTATAAAGTGACACGATCTTATTTATCAAAACACCTCAATAGATTGTTTTACATAATATGTAACAACTTATCTATATCTATACTATTATAAAAGAAAACTCATTTGGCGTACCAATTTTAGAATGCCCAATTTTACCCCTCATTTCATTTCTTCTTTTTTGAAAAATTTGGTCAATTTAATTTTAATATTATTAAATAATTTTATAATTATTTATTTTTCTTAACTACCCACCACTCCACATTCCTCTCTCACATTAATTCTTCACATTTATTATAATTTATAGTTATAAGTTATTCTTTTCATTATATTTTTTTATCATATCTTACAATGCTTTTTTTAGGCACGCGGAAACCGCGTGCAATGAAAACTAGTTATTATAAAAAAAGAACCATTTGAGCGTACAAACTTTAGATTGTTTCAATTTATCATTCATTTCATTTTTTATTTTTAAAATTATTTGGTCAAATTAGTAATTTTAATAATTTTTTAATAATAAATTTTTAAATTATTTTTTCCTCATAACTACCCACTACCCCATATTTCTCATTATCCTTACTTCTCAATATTTATTATAATTTATTTTTTAAACCATTTTTTTTCTTATCATCTCAAATCAAGTGTTTTTATATGCTCGCATAAACCGCGTGCGACGATATATAGTATAACTCAAAAAATAATTATATAGAATATTTAACAAATAAAATGTGTATATTAGAAAAAAGAAAGATACACACAATAATTTCAATAGGTATTTAATCATTAATTTATATTTTTTTCAATCTGATCTAAATATTAACAATGAAAAATCACATAATTACAAAGTAAAAAATTTAATGTTTATAGTAATATCATTTGTCTTTCCTTAATTGTATAATTTTTCTATTGGTCCTTTCTAGTTCTAAAAAGGAAAATCAATATGAAGGTGTAGGCCCATTTATATAATTTCAGTTAGGCCCAATTTGGAAAACATGGGCTAGGACGACTAGATGTTTAAGCCCAAATAAATTTGTACGTAAACACCCGAAACTACCCTTTCTCTTAAACCTTTAGGCATATAACCCGCTACTAGGGTTTACTTTTGTCCTCCACTTCAGTAGACGAGCGAGAAAGGGAGAGGGGAGAGAGAGAGAGAGGCCGCCGCGGTTCTCACATCTACAAGCAAAATGGTCAGTTAATATCTGAATTATCTTCTTTTTGATATATGTATGTGAATGATGTTAGAGCATATGTTTATTTTGTTGAAATAAAATTGACGAATTGGTCGGTTGTTCCCGTTTATTCAGAGGGAATTGGTAGTTGATTTCCCGTTGGTTGTTTTTTTTTTTTTATTGATTTTTGCCTCTGCAGGGTTACGAACCCAGTTACTCGTGTTTCTCTGTGTATTTTCGCGTTTTATAATGAGTTTGCTTTACTGGTCCGTTTGTATGTATGTCTATACGTCCTCGCCTTTCTTTGCAACTTGTTTATGATTCATATAATCGAATGAAAACACACTTTGATGTTAATTTATTGTAGTTGCTGAATTTCTCCACGATCCGTTTCTTCGGAATCATTGAAACATACATGAAAAATTACGGAGCGGGCATCCATGTTTTTGTCTCCACTAAGATAAGCAGGCAATCAGCAATCCCGAATTGCTGACTAGAGTACCCACTGTGCTTAAATTAGAAATGCAGTCCATCCAGCTCGTTTAGTGGAGGGGCTTGCTGTTTGTTTACCTCCATTAGTTTGTGAGGATTGAATGCAGCTATTGATGGGGATTTATATACTCTTTTTATCATGGAGAATGTGATGATTTGATATTTCTAGTGGACTTATACAATGATGCTAATTGAAGATGAGCTGTAGAATAGCTTTATTACCTCATCTTCTAACGAGAATAAAATTATCTATTTCTAATTATGTGCTTTAAGAGACACAACTTTGCTATAAAATTCTATGATTTTTCTTGCATGTGATATAATTACTTGTGTAATTAAAGAACATTGAAGATTTTGTAACTTTATAATTGTAGTTCATATCCCCATTTATTTGATTAATGCTTCTCTGTCTTTCTGCATTGATGGAAACAGGCTAGAGGATTGAAAAAACATTTGAAGCGGCTCAATGCTCCAAAACATTGGATGCTCGATAAGCTGGGTGGTGCTTTTGTAAGTCAATTGTCATATTTTGCTTTCTATTGTGTTATAATATTAATTCATTTCTATTTCTGTTTGTGGTCTCTTCCATGATGGTCTCTTTCTCCTAAAATGTGTCTTGCAATTTTTATTTAATGTTGTGTATACTTATCTGTATGCAGGCCCCCAAGCCATCATCGGGTCCTCACAAGTCCAGGGAGTGCTTGCCCTTAATTCTTATTCTGCGAAATAGGCTGAAATATGCTCTAACTTATCGTGAAGTCATTGCTATTCTGATGCAACGCCATGTCCTTGTTGATGGGAAAGTCAGGACAGATAAGACATATCCTGCTGGTTTTATGGGTATGCACTATTTGGTGTACCTTGGTTCAGTTTGGAGATTAATTCTTTTGGACTGGATCCTGTTTGAGTAGAGTATGATGCTTGGAGCGAGATTTGTTAGAAATCTACATTCCACATTTTTGTTCTGTTTTGTTCGCTTTGCTAGCATACAAAATTTCCCTTTCACCTTTGAGAGTGATAGATTTTGGCTGTTCTGGTACTTTGAACAGTTTGCTTTTTCTAGATATGTTGCTTAGCTAAAAATTGCTGTTTTTACTCCCATTTCCTAGATGTTGTCTCTATCCCAAAGACCAACGAGAACTTCCGTCTTCTGTATGATACCAAGGGCCGGTTCCGGCTGCACTCTATCAGGGATGAGGAGGCCAAGGTCTGTGTTTCTTTGCGTTCTTCCGTTGTTAGTGTTTTGTTTAAGTTTCTCTGTTGATGTCTGAATTTATAATACTTGGTATTTACATGCTAGGGAGCACACAATTTATTGGATAAATTTTATTTGGGAAGCTAAAACCCTTTTCTCCAATCATGTTCTAATTCAGAACTCTCTTCTCAGTCTGTGAAATTGACAACTTGTATTATTGGTACTATTTTAATGTTTATAATCTACTGTTTTAAATCCAAGTTCCTCCAATCTGGCAGTGCTTAATTATGCTACTTTGTTATATCACTAGAAAAACTTAACTACCTTATTATTGGTTGCAGTTTAAGCTCTGCAAAGGTCCGCTCAGTTCAGTTTGGGAAGAAGGGTATTCCTTACCTTAATACATATGATGGAAGGACAATCCGCTATCCCGACCCACTGATCAAAGCAAATGACACCATCAAACTTGACTTGGAGAGCAACAAGATTGTTGATTTCATTAAGTTTGATGTAGGAAATGTTGTTATGGTGACTGGTGGTAGGAACAGGGGACGTGTAGGAGTAATCAAGAACCGTGAGAAGCATAAGGGAAGCTTCGAGACGATCCACATTCAGGATGCTACTGGACATGAGTTTGCTACTCGATTGGGCAATGTTTTCACAATTGGGAAGGGTACGAAACCGTGGGTGTCTCTTCCAAAGGGCAAAGGTATTAAGTTGTCTATCATTGAGGAGGCCAGGAAGAGGCTTGCTGCCCAATCTGCCACCGCTTAGATTATACTCCTTCTGGATGGTTAAAGTAGTGTTTAACTCATCAGTTTTAAGTGTTGCATTTTCAGTCCTGTTGAGCTACCTGAACCATTTCTTTATGCGATCTTTTGCTGTTATAGGATTTTCTTGGAGAACTTGTTGTTACCATATGAAGTTTTGACATTATCTAGTTTTGGCAACCTTAATTTTGTTTCACCCTTCGGATAGTTTGATTCTGGATATTTGGTGCAGATTTGGTAAGTTCATCTTCAACATAAAATAAATGTGTCGGAGCATGTAATTGGAGTTGTATTATTAACTTATAGTGGGTATGTAACTCGGGTAATTGAATTTGATGTGGTATGATGCTGATCATTGCTGCATGTTATGGCCGCCTGGTGGGATAAGCTTTGGAGTTTTTTTGAGTACTTTTCCCCTGGATGGGAAAGTGCAAATTTTGGTTGGAGTATGCTTTCCCCTTACCACCAAAGAGTTGAATAGGAATAGCAAAACATTGGTACCATAATTGTAATATCCATTCAACTTCTAACGCTAATTTGGTCTAGAAAGCAGTCTCTCCTTGATAAGATGCGACTAAGGGTTTGGTTGGTTTAAGTGAGAAAAGGAAAAGTGGAAAGGGGAGGTGAAGTGAAAATGGGAGTTAGAGGATAAGATCAATAATTTTTTTTTTTTAAATTGTTTGGTATGAGTGAAAGGGTAGTAAATTTCAAATACATTAACTTGTTTGGTGCGAGTAAAATAGATTGAGGAGAAAATATTAATTTTGTAATTTTATTGAATAACTCACTTTCTGTATTTTGTATTAAAAAATATATAACTTAATATTATATTAACATAATTTTAGTAATAAAATTTAATGGATAAGAACAAGAATATTTTTATTAATAAATATTAAAATGAGTACTGTTCATTTGTTTTAAACTGTTTAGTTTAAATAAATAAAATTACTAATAAGATTGGTTACTTAATTGTTGATTTTGATTTTAGTGATTTTGTTATATTTTTTTTTGGCAATTATGTATGTATTATCAATAGAAAAGAAAAAAGAATTGAAGTTATATATATATATATATATATATATATATATATATATGGGTAATAGTAAATAAATATAAAAATTGTACTTTTTTTTTGGCCTTATACTTTATTTTTTTCACCTAATTTTAGACGAAAATAAAATTAGATTTCGAAAGAGTTTCATATACATGGAATTTTCTTCTTCACTAGAGTAATAGGCGTGACAAGTCATATCCTGGCAGTATCCGGTTCAAAACGTTGTTCTTTCTTTTGCTTATGTTTGTCCAAATTACTCGCCTCCAACAAAATCCAGTATATATAATTCGTACACGATTCTAGTTTCATTTATCACGAGAATATCTCTGGTTAAATTGCATTATTCCACTTAAATCCCTTTCATAATTGTCTATCAAGTATGGGGAAACTGATGGATCCCCAGTCGATCATTTTGATCTCACATATTAGCATCTATTGAAAAAGAATTTGCTGACGGGGATGTATATATTAAATGTTTTGGTCCGCATGATGTAACACAGCTCTCCCTGGCACTTGAGCCAAAGTTTGCTGGTGACTAGCAGTTTTGTTTCTGGTATTGATATTACGGAAGATTGCCGGTTTTGTGGTAGAGCTAAATATAGCTAAATCCCTTTCATAATTGTCTATCAAGTATGGGGAAACTGATGGATCCCCAGTCGATCATTTTGATCTCACATATTAGCATCTATTGAAAAAGAATTTGCTGACGGGGATGTATATATTAAATGTTTTGGTCCGCATGATGTAACACAGCTCTCCCTGGCACTTGAGCCAAAGTTTGCTGGTGACTAGCAGTTTTGTTTCTGGTATTGATATTACGGAAGATTGCCGGTTTTGTGGTAGAGCTAAATATATCTCATCATAAGAAAGACGAGAGAAACTTCATATCACCTCTTCACTAAGCAATACACAAGACAAGCAAAGGTAAGTAGACTAAGCTGCTAAGGATTGTCTGTGAAACTGCAGTCGTATGGGTCAAATCCAGCCTAACACACTAAATGGCAAACCCTTATTCTAATCTAGCAAGAAACAATACCAATCCCCTTCACATTGCACCGTCTCCTTCCTGAAGGAGCATCTGATCAAAGTGCCAAACTCCTGCATGTGTACAAACAAATATGAGTTCAATTATCAGTCAAGCAAGTGGGAAGGAAACGACTATCCGTTGTTAACTGTGGAAGAGCTTATCATACCATGTCCCTTTCCCACCCTCCTCAATTGAGCAACGTATTCTGAAATCTTCTTAATGGCTTCAACCTGGGAATAGTGAGAGAGTAAAATGATTTATGAGCTTAGGAGTTAAAGTTATCATCTTTCTGATCAAGTCAGAGGCACTTCTCACTCTGTTTCCAGTGTACCTTATCTCTGAGCATACACTTACTAAAAAAAAAAGACTTGCTGTTCAGCTTATAATAGAAAACCAATTGATTGTTCTTCTATGTCTCATCAATACCTTTTTGTTTTCTAGGTTTCAAGAAACATATTCTTTTCATCAGCAGATTAACTGTGAAATACTTGAAATGGGAGAAAGTATGCATCTCTCCACTTTGAGTTTACCTGCTCCTCCAAGAATTCACTCTCTATGAAATCTGCCAGTTGGGGATCATTGTTCTCGTCAGCAATCTGTTAAATCAATGTCAGAGAGAAGTGAGTAATCAGAGTTCCGATTCCGGTGCATTAGGAGGATTTGCAGAAGTATGCCTAAAACGGATGCTGAAGGAAAGCTTTTCAAGAAAATCAGAAGGATACAGCAAAAATGTCTTACACTGTGGAGTTTCAGAAGCTTTTCATTGGTTAACTTCTCCAAGCACAATGCTAGTTCCATTGCTAAATCAAGTGTTTTGAAATAATCAGAGCCATCAAGCACGGGACCAAAACCAAAACCAAAACACATCAAAGAAATCATAAGCCGAGAGGACGAAGAGCAAACTTACCATACAGTGCATCTCCCTTCTCAGCATCATCAAACTCTACAGGAGGCTCTCTATGCTCAGTAGCTTCACTCTCCCTCCGCGCTTATTCTATAATTTATCAAATTGAACGAAAAACATGTTATATTTTCGTCAAGACAAACATAAACAGGACAACTTCTTTTTCTGCTTAAAGACAATATTTGGCAATTGCCTGATATTCCATTAGTTTCTCCGCGTGTTCCCTTTCTTCTTGACTGCCCGCCTTGAAAAATCTAACCATGGATGAAAAACACAGGTTTAAGAAGCCAGGAAGAAAAAGTAGAGAGTAAAGACAACGAAAGAATTGAGTCAATCATACTGACTTAGCAAGGCCTTTCAGAGCAACATTATCCCTGTCGAAGTAAGCATACAGGGCATGGTAGACGTAGGATACACAGTACTCCACACTGTAACAAAAGGGAAGATCAATATGTCATTAGTGTTATAATTCCAAAAAATACAGTATTATTATAATGTATTGAATCCTGATGCATATGTTTCCATAAGGGGATAAATTATCTAAAGAAACCACATCAAAACTATATCTGAACTTATAGATCCAACACTTTGAAATGTATGACAAACCTTTGAATAACAGCCAGCATCATATTTTTCATCAAATGCATGTAAGAAAGAGAGGAAAACAAGAGAAAGTGGTCAAGAAACTGACTTGATCTGCTCATTTACTGCCGCCTCGCACTCCTCGGAAAAGCCCTGTCTCGCAAGTGAAAGCTCAGGAGCCGTCGGGACCATGAGCTCATCCTTCTTAACCTCTTCAAATGGCTTAAAGAGCACCCCTGTTAGCGGCAACCCCACAGTCTCATTCGACGCGCCAGCCGCAAGTCCATTGTCGCGCTTCTTGGCCAAAACAAGACCCGAGAAAGAAGAAGAGGAAGAAGAAACAGACAATGAAGTCAGTTTAGGAGAAAATGAAGTTGAAAAGGGAGGAGAAGTGGATGAATTTGGTAAGGGTCCAAGAGCAGCTGCAGAACCCTGAAGGGAAGGCAGAGATACTGCTGAAATTGCCTCAAGAAACATTTTTTCTTCACAAATGATCAAAAGGGCTTGCAGCAGAAATCACAAAGAAACACAGATTTTAATGAAGAAGGGAGGACGAGTTTGAAATGTGGTGGTGTGTAGTTCATGAATGTTGTGTGGTTGGATTATATAGAGAGCCCAATTGAAATACGGCTACTAGTAGACCAGTGAAAATGTGACACGTAGAGAGTAGAAATGGGTCCACATGGGCAGAGGCGTGTGGCGAGCTCGTGCCCTGATCCCAAATCTTGTGGTATCTAAGGAAATATCCGAAAATAGTCATCCTCAACGTTCAAAAGGTATCTTGGCTTTTTTCGATCTGTTCACACTACGTGGAGCTCTTTTTTCCACTAATGATAATTTTGCTATGGCATGTCTAGCATTATGCATATGTTAAGGTTGAAATATGCACCCAAAAGTTAAAAAAGGATGTTCGAGCATTGAGTCTGTGTATATATTGGCCCGTGAATGTTAAAATATAAATGTTCGAACATTCAAAATATCTGTATTTGTATAGATGTTATTCGGTGGACTTATCCCTACTTTTAGGTTAACATGTTGGCAAAGTTAATCGTTTTTCAAACTAAGGGAAAATTTTGTTGAATAGTGCAAGTTCTTAACTTGATATTCCCCTTGGGTGTTTGTTGCGCGAATTGAATTTTTCATTAAAATCATGTTGTATCTTAAATTTTATTTAATATATATGTCCCAGCTACATGTATAAAGATGTCGTGATTTATTTTATTGAATGAATGATTTTACAGATGTTGATTGAAATAAAAGATAATGTATTGCAAAAGTGTGGCTTGGGCAGGCTGAACCTATTACTGGATCGAAGTATTGTTTGTGCGGATAGTGATGGGTAAAGGAAAACAGTGAGGGTTGGAGTGGAGGGCTAATGGGGGGTTGGATTCCAAGAATGCTCTTTGCATGCGCCGGCTGCTGAAGCCGGCTTGGTCTGTGTGTGAAGCGGTTGTCCGAAGCTTTTTGCAACAACTGAATTAGAGAAAATGGCTATGTGGGCTGAGGAAATAGATATCGTTGTTAATACTCAATTTGGTTGAAATTGGTCCGGCTTCGTTGATAAATAGATAATGTCATGACATGAAGAGACAAGAAGCACCAGTGGTCTAGTGGTAGAATAGTACCCTGCCACGGTACAGACCCGGGTTCGATTCCCGGCTGGTGCAATCATAAGTGTTTTTTTTTTTTTGCCTCTTTGTTAAAGAGTTGGGCCTAATTAGCCCAATTAACTGAACCAACCAAGTTAGAAGGGCCTAAGCCCAACCAGAAGTTAACAGTTCTTTTTCCCAGTCCCAGTGTGTTGGGAGGCAGAGATGAGATGATGAGAGTGAGAGTTGAAGATGAAATTTGAAGACATAGTGGTGTGCACACTATCGGCTACTCCCCACTCCTTGAATTGAATAGGAAGACAACTCTCAACTGCTCATATTCACATTCATGCATCTAAGCTTTTGTCTTCCTCTCTTATTAATAAAGATACAACTGTTGCCAACCCACGCCATCACCACCATCCATTTTATCCACACTCCGCCACTCCTCACCAACAATCGCAAAATTCTAACAAACTCAAACCCAAACCTACTCTGCAAAACGGCTTTCTTGCTGATCTTCTTATGTTTGATCGTTTCTCGACTACTCTGATTTTCAACAACCTTTCATAAGTGGGAGACTTATGGTGGGGTAATCTCAAAAATATTTTGACCCTAATTTCACTCTAAATACATTGTTAGGGAATTTTTCAATCATTCATCCAAATTTTATTAATTAACATATTGCCTTATTATAAGAACTATTTACTTAAAAAAGTGACTGAACTAAGTAGGTGATGGGGAAAGATGAGCAAGTTGAGAGACATGATCCATGACACAAAAGGGATAAAAACAAATTTAACAAAAGAAAAAATAAATTGATTTTGTCCAAGTTCGAATGAGATTGAGGGCAGGCGACAAGGAGGACAAAGAGCTACCCCCCTAATCTTATCCTGCGGCTCACATCTCATTTTCTCCACCAATTTGATGGTCGCCCATTAAATTTGAACCATCGGATTGGGAAGCGGTAGAGGAATTTGCCCTTTTTAGCATTATCCGCCAATCAGACATCTGGTGGTGGTGGTGGTGGTGGTGGTGGGAAAAAGAAAAGTTTCTTTTATGGGAAGGGAAAGGAGAAGGGGATTGTCTCGATCTGGGTCTGGGTCTCCGTCTCTGTATCTGTTTCAGTTTCAGTTTCAGTTTCTGTCTGTGTCTGTGTCTCAGAGAGTCTGACTCTCATCCTATTCCTACCCCACAACAAATGGTTAAGCTTTTATAAGTTTGATTGTGATTGATGAGTTGCCACTCTTTGTAATCAAATTGTTCCCAGTATCTTCTACACTTTTTCCTCATAACTAACCACTTTTCAATATTGGTGTGCCTATGAGCCGCAACTAATGGTAGCCTGTGACTGGGTGCGTGTGGGTGTTCACAAAAAACCCAAACCTCCATCAAGTTTTTGGTGAATTCTAATGATTCGGACACAATATCTTTCTATAAATAAATTTAAATATTCGAACCTTAGATGTATATATGCATGCATATTTGATGCGTGAGTGGAACATAAAAAAAGAACCCTAAACCTCCATAACTTCCCGTTCTTTTACCAAGTCATGTGGACAAACGTCTTATATGGTGGTAGTTTAGAAGTTTCGATGGTTTATAAGCTCCATAACATTCTTTTTTTCTAATGTGATTTCTTTTTAAAATAAAATTGTGAGAAAGTTATGAAGTACATACTACTTTATACAACGGGTATTGATCGATTTATAAGTTTCATCTTTAAGGGATTCTTTTTATGCTATTGCTTTGAAATAATAATAAAATAAATAAATAAATAATAATTGTAGAAGTTAATTTTATGTTTTATAGGCACGATTCTATTGACTTATTATTATCATCACAAAATCGTGTATGAATTCATTTATATATAATAAAAGTCATATAAATCACATTTGTTGATTATAAGAAAAACATTGGGCAAGTAGCTAATTAGCTTCATCAGAGAAACTTAAAGATGCCTGATTTGACATTTTGACCAACTTGATGATAAAGAATTATTAAAAACAGAAGTTGAAATAGGAAATTGTCTGTGGCTGCATGTCTTAAATATTTAATTCAAGTTGATATTATATTTTATGGTATAAATGACATATATGATGTGAAATATGAAATATATATAATAGCAAATAGTGATTGAAAGGGTTGTTTTGGTAACTTGAAATGCGCAACTTGATCCCATTTTTATTGCCCTCACATGAATTTTCAGTGTTCACACAAAACCTCTCTTCTCCTTAGAAAATTCAACTACTTTCCACTCTCATCCTTCGCTGGTAAGAAGCTTGAAAACTGCCCCTTTCTCTCTCCAGCACCCAATATATATACCAATTTACAACACAGAAGCATAGAGCATAGAGCATCGCCATATCCACCTTTGATATTCACTCATCAAGATCCACAAATCAAAGTAACAAACAGGGAGAAGAACCCATGAAAATGCCTTCCAACCATCCAAATTCCTCCCTTCTACTACAGAGAATTCACGAAACACCTTCCACCACCGCAGCCGCCGTCACGGCGTGCAAACAGGCATACCGTCATCCCACAGCAGCCCAAGTCCCGGACCACGTAGCACGTTACCACACCCACGCCGTGGGCCCGAACCAGTGCTGCTCCGCTGTTACCAAACACATCTCCGCCCCCGTGTCCACGGTATGGTCCGTCGTTCGACGCTTCGACAACCCACAAGCCTACAAACACTTCGTCAAGAGCTGCCACGTAGTCCTCGGGAACGGCGATGTCGGCACCCTGAGAGAAGTCCGCGTCATCTCCGGGCTGCCGGCTGCCTGCAGCACGGAACGCCTGGAAATCCTGGACGATGAGCGGCACGTCATCAGCTTCAGTGTTGTCGGAGGAGACCACCGGTTAGCCAACTACCGGTCCGTGACCACCCTGCACGGGGCTGCCAACGGCGGGACGGTGGTGGTGGAGTCGTACGTTGTTGACGTGCCACAAGGTAACACTAAGGAAGAAACATGTGTTTTTGTGGACACCATTGTGAAATGTAATCTTCAGTCTTTAGCGCAGATCGCTGAGAATTTAGCCAGACGAAACCCTTCTCCATAAGAAAAGAAAGAAAGAATGATATTGACAGGCATGCAGCGCAGAGAAAATTACAACTCCATATCAGCCAAATCTAAGACTGAAAATTCTTGTCTGAGACGACATCTCTGTATCATTCATATCGGCCGGAACTGTTTATTTTTTTTTTCGTTTTTGTTTATGAAATTTGTGAAGAAGATGCAAGTTTTGGTGTTCTTAGAGGTTTGTGAATTGTGATGGTTTGCCCAAGAAAAAGAAAAGAATCTCTTCCTCCATACTTGGTTTAATTTTCTTCTAATCTAATCTAATCTAATATTATGTATATACAATATGTGGTTTACTGTTTTTAATGTTACAAAAATATGAATTAAAGTGGGGTGAGGTGGTGCAAACTATAATAATCCCATTCCAGCAAATAATAATTAAGCTAAAATGCATTAAAGGCGATGGGTAGTAATTTATTTGGTAATTGGTAATTGGTAAAAGAAGAAGAAGAAGAATGATGGAAATTAGGAAATAGAAATGAATTCAGAATGTGAGTAGGAAGGGGAGGATGTGGATGATCGTTTTCACTTTTCAGGGGGAATCAAACAGGTTTGGTTGGTGGGTGGGGGAGGGCATGCAAGTAGGCTCATAAAATAGAAAAGTAGCAGTAGTTGGTACGTTACACATTGCAACTTGCAACTAGTTAATGTTTAATTAATGAATGAGTTTGCTCTTGAAATCAAAGTAATAATGTATAGATGATGATGATGATGATGATGCAAATGCAAGTTGTGGTGGTGGATGTGTTTTTGTTGTGTAGTGAGGTGGGGTGGGGTGGGGTTTGCCCAAAATTCAAATAAACCAAAGGCCAAGTGGTGGGATTAATATAGATACATAAATGAGGTGCAAGTTGAGGGCAATGAAACCGCTTTTAATTAATAATCCTCACTTCTTCTCCCACTCCCATTTTTCCTCCTTTTCTTTCCCCTCACTCCTTTTAATTCCATTATAAACGCCTCTTTTTTATTGCTTTTCCATTCTCTCTCTAAATTATTAATAAATGCTCAAATGTATATTACCAAAAATTTTAATTCAAAAGTAAACTATTATTACATCCATCCCACAGACAGTTGTTTGTAATGAAATTGAGAAAAATGATGATCATTGATCAAAGATAAGATGAAAAATTGAATATAAAAATATTTGAGTAATGAAATTTGTTACGGCAGTTGGGGTACCGTATGCACCGCCAAATAAAGTTGGCTGATGAAATGAAACCAATCCCATCTTTCCTTCTATTCTGGATATCTATCTTCTTTTATTTAAATATATCAAGATAACAAAAACCTGCATAATTATTAATTATTAATTAAATTTGTTTTCTTTTTCCACTCATTTCTGTGTTTTATTTCATATTTATTTACGTACCACATCAACTGTCTGAACAAACAACAAATATATAATTAAGTATACATATTCTTTGAGCAGTTGAGATGAAATATTTATTTATTTATTACTAAAAACAAATACAACTTGCACTGCGAATTTACTCAGACATTTATGGAGTTTGGAAAGAAATTTAAATGATTTTTCTTTTCTTCTAAGAAAATTAGTAATTTATTTATGATATATAGGTGTGAAAAGGACAACAGGATCCCCACAATATCTATTAGTACATACACAAAGTACGAAACATCAAATCAAAAAAAAAAGAAAGCAGAAGGAAGCATTAAATTCTAGGAATTGGTGTGATGAACAGCAGAAATTATAGTTAAGATATGTAAAGCAGTTAAGTGTGCAGAAAAGGTGGTCTTTGGGTTGAAGGTATGAAGGAGGCGGAGTGACAAGTTGTGAGAGGACCCTTTTGGCCTAATACATATCCTATATTTTTATGTTATTCTGGACACAAGATAAGGGAACTACTTCTTCTTTTCTCTTTTTGCCTTTTGCCCTTTAATCTGAACAACATCAATCTTGATTCTTTTTTAGGATATGACTTGGGTCCTGACACTTGACAACCTTTTCCAATGATGGGGTCCGATTTGGATGAATAAGATCGTGTAAAGTGTTAGGTTGATAGGAGCGAATGTTATAAATTTGAGGCGAGTAGTAGATAGCTTTGTATTTTTTGATAATTATTATTATTATTATTATGTGAAGTGGTCAATGTCCAATATATAGCCCAATGTGGAGGTTATAGCGCAATATGGATCCGCCCATAATTTGAGACCACTACCAAATAATATGTATTGGGTTTGGGCTTCTTATATATTTATATATGATTTTACAACATGTCTTTTAATTTGTTACTTCTAACAACCTTATTAATTCTTGTATACTTCCCTTCACATCATCACACACTTGAATGTACACTCAACTCCTTACATCTCTTGAATTCACAAGTAATTTGAAATTCCCTTTGCTTAGTTTTCTTCAAATTTGTGACATGACAGATTTCAACTCCACTCCTAATATTGAAGTTATTCTAAAACCTTAACAAAATTTTAGGTTATATATACTGTGATTTGATCTCAACCACTTAAAAAGACGCGCAACATAGTACGTACATTTAAGAATGCTTGGTAGGAAAGGAATATATACACACTACTCTTAGATATATCATCACTGCAGCTGCAGGCACATGGAATGAGATAAGGAAAGGTTAGATATTGTTAGAAACAAAGCTGCAGTGTGCTTCAACCTCAACCTTCCCCCCTTTGTCTTGGGGGATTAGTAAAGTGGGAGTATGAGAAGTGTCTTGACGTGAAAGATTGAAGATGTCAACTGCTGAACCAAACAGTTTAACTGCCGCTACCTAACTTCCACCACAACATCCCAGTTGTTAATATATTTACCACCTATTTTTGTGTCTTTTCGATTATTATTACCACCTTTTTTAAGGAAATGTTTTTCGAAAAGAAATGCATAATTAAGCAGTTGTGTTTCATCATCTAGAAAGAAAAGCAAGCAAGGAAGCGACAACCTAAAAGGACTATTAGTTCCACTCAGACCAGCAGATATATTTACTTTTCCTGCTCTTACTCATCCTAACAAATCCCGACAGCTCATTTTCACCTAATGCTGGGACGGATCCAGCTTTTTGTATACAATAAAGATAACCCCTGCAGGACAGAGAATATCATGCATGCTAGCTCCAATCAAATTACTCAGTAGCTGAGTAATAATTCTCAATTTCTCATGGCCAAGAAAACCACTTTGTCCCCGGATTTCCCCGGGACAACAATGGATATCAGGTGCAGTTTTCAATCCCTTATAGCTCTTATCGTGGCGGCCTTGGTGGTCGGAGCAGTTTATCTGACCACGGAGTGTGGCTACTTAGTACAAGAAGATGATCAGAAACTTGGGATGAAGGGTTCGGAGGAGAAGTGTGATTTGTTCTCGGGGAAATGGGTTTTTGACAACAAGTCTTACCCTTTGTACAGAGAAGAAGAGTGCACGTTCATGTCGGATCAATTGGCTTGTGGCAAGTTTGGAAGGAATAACTTGGATTACCAGCATTGGAGGTGGCAGCCTCACCATTGTGACCTCCCAAGGTCTTCTATATATCCCCTGCTTACTTCTCTAGATTAATTGTTATTACAAATTAACATCAACTTATATGCGTGTATTTTGCGAGGCATTTGTTTATGGTACATGATTTTTTGAGCACGGGTGGAATGTTTTTCTATCTTAATAAAGGTTCAATGCCACAGCATTATTAGAGAGATTGAGGAATAAAAGGCTAGTGTTTGTTGGAGATTCTCTGAATAGAGGGCAATGGGTATCTATGGTGTGTCTGCTTGACAAGGCTATCGCGCCAGGCCGCAAACACATGCACAACAACGGCAGCGCCTTGATCACCTTCAAGGCTAAAGTAAGTCGTTTGCATTGCATATTCATTTAAATCCTTTAATGGTACGTGTTGCTTTGCATTAATTAGTGTGAATTTGTGAATTGAAGGACTACAATGCAAGAATAGAGTTTTACTGGGCTCCGTTGCTGGTAGAGTCCAATTCTGATGATCCGGTGAGCCATCGCTTGCCTGATCGCATAGTGCGAGCTCAAGCTATTGAAAAGCACGCCCGCCATTGGACCGATGCTGATATTCTAGTCTTCAACACTTATCTGTGGTGGCGAAGGCCACAAATGAAAGTCTTGTATGTACATGGATCAATCGTATTCCCAGTCCACATCACGCACACAAATTTCCACTCAGACATTATTACATGTTTAAAAATTTCGGACATCTAATTATAGTCTTATGGTATTGGCATTAACTGTTAGGTGGGGTTCATTCAATAGTTCAGATGCAATATACAAGAAAGTAAACATGCTCCGTAGCTACGAAATGGCTCTAAAGACATGGTCGGACTGGTTGGAAATCCATGTCAACCGCAGCAAGACACAACTGTTTTTCATGAGCATGTCCCCTACTCATGAGAGGTACTGCTCTTTGCCATAAAATTTCTGCCCTTTTTTTTTTCTTTTCCTGTTTTTCCATAACAAAATTGTAATAAGTTGGACATTTTATCCATAAATGATAACATTTTCAGGGCAGAAGAATGGGGAAAATCCATAGGAGGAAACTGCTACAACGAAACGGAAATGATAGTGGAAGAGGGGTACAGGGGAAGAGGAACGGATCCAAAAATGATGCAAATAGTTGAAGCCACAATCGACCAACTTCAAAGGAGAGGACTCAACGTACAAATGATTAACATAACTCAACTTTCAGACTACAGAAAAGAAGGCCATCCCTCTATTTACAGAAAGCAATGGGAACCTTTGACTCAAAAACAAATTTCTGACCCCCTCAGCTATGCAGATTGCATACATTGGTGTCTTCCCGGAGTTCCTGATGTCTGGAACGAGCTGTTGTATGCTTACATTTTTAATGATGCATCAAACTGATTTCATTTGCACAAGATTTTACGAAGGTAAAATCTCTCTTTCATACCTGTTTTTATTGAAATCATGCAAATATAATGTATTACAAGAAAACTTTAGTTCAAATCTGATTAATGATCATTCAACTAATCACGTTTCGAGTGTCTAATTGTACTTTCGTGATACAGCAAATTATAATTCAGGGTACTGTCATGAGGTGTGTAATGTAGACAAAACCCCTCATAGAAATTAGTTTAAGTATTAAAGTAAATTGTGACAGGCTCTAAATGAAGAAAATAATTAAGGAAGTAAATCAAAGTATAATTATAGAGAATAACAACAAAAGTTTCCCCGAAGGTAAGAAAAGATACAAATCTTCATCAGATCTCTGCTTTGTTCCCTTCAATCCCGTGTCGCTTTCGTTTTCCACTACTTTTTTTCTTCAATAATTCTTAAACCGTCTCTGTTTTCTGAAAAAAGTACAATGATTAAGAGCATAATCCAAATTTAATAGTTAATTTCATAATTTAGTTACAGTAACAAGCGAAATAAAGCAAATAAAGAAAATTATTATTCAAGATTATTGCAGTAAAAATCGTCCTGGTTGATTAAAGAAGGTAGCAAAATCCATTTATTCTTTCTACTGAATTCAATCCAATCTCTCATCACATTCTCATATGCAATAATCCAAAAACCACGTGACATAAATCGGATAAAATCAAATATTTATAGAACCAAATATCAATCAGATGAGCAAAAAGCTGGACTTGATTATTTCAATTCAAGAAACAATCCGCCAGGAAACCTGAATGAGGATCATGAGAAAATGGTTCTGAAAACATGGGAAATTCTTCTCAAGTTCCATCACCTGACAGGCCTTTTCCTCGTAGCTTTCCTTGCTGCTGTTCTTTATCTAACTCACGACATCAATTATTGGAACGTTGTGAAAAAGCAGGTGACTGTCGGAGAAGAACAAACAGCACGTAGTGATTCTAGTCCAGCTGGTTGCGATTTTTTTTCTGGCAGATGGGTTTATGACAACGTATCGTACCCTCTTTACAAGGGGAGGGAATGTTCTTTCATGGAGGATGGTTTTGCTTGTGAAAAATATGGGAGGAAGGACTTAAAATATCAACATTGGCGATGGCAACCTCATAACTGTGACCTTCCAAGGTTCCTAAGATTCTTAACCTTTACATGTACATTTACGCGCAGAAATGGCAAAGATGATCATACATATGATTGTGAAAACAGGTTCTGTTTCTTTAGGAAATGTAACTAATTATGAGACTGTTTGTTGCTGAAATAGGTTTAATGGGACAGCATTGTTGGAGAAAATAAGGGGGAAAAAGCTTGTATTTGTAGGGGATTCCCTGAATAGAAACCAATGGATCTCAATGCTTTGCCTAATTGAATCATCTCTTCCTCCATCTACAAACAAGTCATTGACACTAACAGGCAACTTGTTATTCTTTCAGGACACTGTAAGACATTCCTCTGTTTTGCTTTTGTTGTTGTTGTTGGGCATCTCGGACATACATATTGCCCCATAATTAAGCTTGTTCTTGTTTTGTTTGTTAAGGAATACAATACCACAATTGGGTTCTATTGGTCACCGTTTCTGGTTGAATCTAATTGTGATGACATACGGCATCATGTGGTGGGAAGCCGCGTCGTTAGAGTTCAGGCCATTGAGAAGCATGCTCGCCACTGGAACGATGCTGATATTCTCGTATTTGACACCTATGTCTGGTGGTTGGAAACTAAATTAACAATATTGTAAGTACTAAAACTTGGGTCATTTTCAGCAAATTCCAGCTTATTAGTAAGTCTAACCATCCTCATCATTTCTCGAGATGTACGGGATGTATGTGATATTTAAACTTTAAACATGATGCCAGGTGGGGATCATTTGGGAGCCCTGATGGAATCTACAAAACCGTAGAGATGAAGATGCGTCGCTATGAGATGGGACTGAGCACTTGGTCGGAATGGCTGGAAATGAACATAAATCGAACGAAAACCAAGTTATTTTTCACGAGTGTCTCACCTTATATCTTCAGGTATACATACATACATACATATGGAATGAATTAATGGTGTCTGATCAAGATTTCGTCGTCTCATCATAATGTCAACGAATGAACGATGCAGAGGTGACATTTCACGACACTGCTATAATAGAAGTGAGCCAGTTTTCCAGGTGGGGTATTGGAGTGTTGCAAATAAGAGCCAGATGAGTATAGCAGAATCAACAATAAAGAAGCTGGAGAGAAGAGGGGTGAAAGTGGAATATCTGAGGATAACACAAATGTCTGAACAGAGGAGAGATGCTCATCCCTCCATCTACAGGAAGTTCTATGCTCCTATAACTGAAGAGAATAGGAAAGATCCCATCTCCTATTCTGACTGTCTGCATTGGTGTCTTCCAGGAGTACCTGATGTCTGGAATCAAATCCTCTATGCCTATATTATGAACTCCTGATTTTCTTCTCACTTCCTTCAATTTCAATAAGTTTCCTCACACTGTTTCATATTCTAATGAGTTGCAAATTCCAAGAGATGATACTAAAATCCAGGCTATAGTACTAAAACTACTGACTCCAGATGTTAAACATAGTAGTACTTCCAAGGACAGACATTAGAGCACTGTTTGATTATACTTACATATATATGTCTGTATATATATTGTAATAACTTTGTCTAATTCATAAATTCATGATGCACATCTGTCTCTGAATGTCTGAATTGCGAAGTTGGTTGGCTAACCAAACTAATTTAAACAGCACGTCTTTTTGACTTGTAACAGATACACTTTAGAGTCTTGACCTGCTCAGTTTATTAATTACAATTAAAGTTGATGATGGAGCAATCTCGAACTACTACTTTGGTTTTTTGTCATGATTTTATACTAGTTGATGGTAATATTTCAACAAGCAGAGGAGTAGTTTTGATTTTTTAACAAATATCTTTTGACTTTGATGGGCGCCCAATAATTTATGAACCATGTGCCATTAGGACAAAATTCATAATATTTTTTAGAGTTAATTATATTATTATTATTATTATTATTATTATTATTATTATTATTATTATTGTTGTTGTTGTAGGAATATACGAATGTCTCCTTGTTACTGTCAAAATTACATAAATTGGTTTTATATCCATTACAAAAATTGCTCACTTATTTGATCAATTAACGGGCGTTATTTAAGTCGGCCAACAAAATTTTCTTTATTATTTCTGGAAAGCTAACATTATAGAGCTTGAATTATTGAAATGTTAAAAATAGTTGTGCAGATTTTAACAGTTTAACAGTACTTATTCTAGTATAATAAATTATATTACATTATTATTTCTATAAAAATTATACATATACATATAGTCTAACAGTATCATAGAAAAATTATTATTTTAAATTAATCTCGTTATACATGTCTAATCACAAAATTGAATAAATTATATTTACAGAATACAATTAAAATGCATAAATTCAGATCTTAGAAATTCATTAATGTTTTTAATTATATCATACTTATCAATAAAATTACTGAAAAGTGGTAAAAGAAGCAAAAAATTAAAAATCTTCTGTGCCCTTTCCTCCCATTCCCCGCGCATGCGCCCGTGCTGTTCTTCAACCCTCCGACTTTGGCGCACCACCTCAGGCTCGCCACCAAGTACCCTTATCCTCATCTCGCAACACATCATGCTTCCCATCACCCACCGACACCGCTACAATGAAATCGTCTAGCAGCTTTTCCTACCAAAAACCCATCTTTCTTGATCAAACCCCAGCTAACTCCATCCTTCGCCGATCCCGAGACGAGAGCGTCTTGCGCCCAGGCGAATGGGCAGTGATTCTGCAGAATCTGGTGATAGAATATGGGAATAGCAGCAATGGATGGGGCAATGTCTGATGGAGAAGAAGAAGGGAAAAGAGAAGTGTTGGAGGATATTTTCGTCATTTTCACTTTTTGTTGATTTTCTTCTTAAATTTATAATCCCGGGCAAAATAGTCTATTTCCGTTAAAAAAATTTGACTGCCGTTAGTAAGTGGGAGGTATATGTAATTTTTTAATAATAAAAATGGGGAAATTTTGTATATTGTTGTAAAAATAAGGGGAGCTGGTGTAATTATTCATATTTTTTATGCAACCTCAATTGTTTATTTCGGGCACATTGGTGCGCGAATCCTTAGCTGCCTTCCAGAAAATACAGAGCAGGTCAGGATACTGAATCATGAAGATCACGGACAAAATGAATCTTGGAACCTGGAAAATTGGATTCAACTCCCACTACGCTGCTGTTGGTTTCTTTCTCATAGCTTTGGTTTCTGCTGCGCTTTATCTAACAAGCGAAAATGGCGGCATCCTACAAGCCCGGGACTCGCAGCAGCCCGCAAGAACCGAAGAGGAAATCAGATTATACAATGAAGAGGGAATTGCGGGGACTGATTCGGTTGGGAGGTGCAACTTGTTTTCAGGCAGGTGGGTTTATGACAACCTATCATCGTCATATCCATTGTACAAGGAGGCAAATTGTTCTTTCATGATGGATGAGTTTGCTTGTGAGAAGTATGGGAGAAAGGACTTCAAATATCAGAACTGGAGATGGCAGCCTCATGACTGTGATCTTCCAAGGTTCTCAATCTCTGTTTCACAGACGTTGTATTATTTTTTTTATTGTTTTTGCAAGTTGAATAATCAGAAATTTTCTGAATTTTGTCAACAGGTTTAATGGGACAGCATTGTTGGAGAAAATAAGGGGGAAGAAGCTTGTTTTCGTCGGGGATTCCTTGAACAGGAACCAATGGGCGTCGATGCTTTGCCTGATCGAGTCTTCTATCCAACAATCCTCACCTAAACTGGTGAACCGAGACGGCAATATGTTCATCTTCCAGGCAACTGTAAGACAATTTTATTTTCTTGTTTTCCCTTTCCGGGTTTCTTTCATATTTCAAGTTTGTTGCTTTTTTCCTATTTCTTGGCATAGTTGAAAACTTGAACAGGAGTTTCCTT